>CM065482.1:49612453-49912453 GCA_032873175.1 Leptopilina drosophilae | reverse complement strand
TATTATTATTAATTATATAAGGAATTATTTTTTATTATTACTATTATTATAATTATTGTTATTAATGTAATTATTAGTAATTAAGAGTAATTATTAATAATTATTATTACCATAGTAGTCATTAATTATTATCAATTAATATTAACTGATATATGTCTATAAATTAATTTCCACTTATATTCATAAAATGCTTTAAATATTTTTCTGATTTTTAAATTATTTTATTATAAAATAAAAAAATTTATAGATGGTTCGACAATTACCACAAATGCCAGGAATGAATCCAGCCGAAATACCGAAATTAATGACGAACGGAATTCAAAAGGGAATAGGTGTCATGACTAATATGATGGATCCTGGCAAATGGATGCAAGCAGCTTCCCAAATGATACCGAAATCAAACGATTCAAAATAATTAACATCAAATAGGTAGTTTTAAAAAAAAATTCATAATTTAGATTTGTTTCAAGTCTAAATGAGTAGAAATATTTTTAATTTTTTAATTACTATATTTCTTTAAATAATATTAAATTTTCTTTTTTCTAGATTTTATTATATAGTTATGCACAAGTATAAATAACTTAGACAATATGAAGAAAAGTTGTGTAGAAATATATGTACTGTCATAAAGACAAATGGGTAATTCAATAAAATAATATAGATACAAATTTAAGTATAGAGATAGAAAAAAAGTATTTATGTATTTTTGAAACTTTCTCTGCACTAAAATATACGAAATATGAATAGACTACTGCATTTTATTTATTTTACTCCCTTATTTGAATATTTGACAAAGTAAATAATAAAAAAAAATTTCAACCAGACCTCTAAACATTTCAACAATAGAAATATTATTGTTATTATTATTATTATATTATTATTATTATTATTATTATTATTATTATTATTATTATATTCTTATTATTATTATTATTATTATTATTATTATTATTATTATTATTATTATTATTATTATTATTATTATTATTATTATTATTATTATTATTATTATTATTATTATTATTATTATTATTATTATTATTATTATTATTATTATTATTATTATTATTATTATCATTATCCTAAATAAAAAATTATGCAAAAAAAATTGCCTGTTACTCATAATTTAAAAATATGAATCGAATAAAAAGGACAAAAATACAGAAACAGAAATAGTAAAAAATTATTAACCAACTAGATTATTTCAATTAATGGTGAAATAAAATCAACTGGAATCTAAAAACTGAATTCTGTTCTTATTTTTAAACTAACACTTTTGTTCGAGTGCGCCATCTATGATGAATAACTCATTGCTTGTGACATTATTAATACCGCATTTCACGCTCTACTCTAGTCTCATTTAGGTTATTAATTTAACGCATTTGTCGAAATAAATAAATGTTTCTGAATAAAAAAAATCCGGGAAAATAAATTAACCTTACCACTCTGCATCTTCTCTCTTGAATAATATTCGATTGTATAAATTGCAAATACTTTTTATATTAAAATAAACTTGGATATTAAATACCTTTCGATCTTGCACGTTCCATTTCGACCAATATTTCATTGTGTTTGGCACTAATAAATTTCGAGTCCATAGAAACTTGTGAATTCAATCTTACATCCTGCGTCTTCTTTCTGGAATAAAATTAAATTTTCTAAATTACTGATAATATTATTATATTCTAAAACTAATTAAATTTCTGCGACCTTCTCGTCACGAGCAGTATGTACTTTGTGCTCAAGACCCTTAAATATATTAATTATTTAGAGTGGAAACTACGCGTAAAAAATCATTTTTCCTGTATTACGATCTTACAGAGGCAAATCGATATATGACCCTTTATACATAAGCGAAAATTTTCATACTAATATATTTCTTTACACTGAGAAAAAAATTTATTTGATTCAAATAACCGATTATTTGACTATTATCAAATAAATATTTACTTAAATCAAATAATTTTTATTTGAATCAATTAAATAATATTTGCTTCAAATACTGAAATATTTGATTCAAATACAGTTTATTTGATTCAAATACAGTTTTCTTGATTCAAATAAAAATTATTTGATTTAAGTAAATATTTATTTGATAATAGTCAAATAATCGGTTATTTGAATCAAATAAATTTTTTTCCAGTATAATATTCAAAATATTATAATTTCTGAGCTATTAGGAGAAATGTCCAAAAAAACAGTTTATTACATAATTCTTTTTAATGCAGCTAAGAATACTATGATGACGTGTATCTATATGTACTTATATAATAGCAAAACTTTATAAAAGAACTCAAAATTGCATAATATGCCTATTACTTATTTAATATTATTATCAAAACGAAAAATACTTTTTATTATGTCAGCGTGAAGTCAATTCATCTATAAGCTTTCAACAAGATGAGAAATTTATTAAAGGAAAAAAAATGTATTAAAAAATGTATTAAAAATTAAATTGTTACATAATTTATCATATATTGAAGTTATAAAAGTATTCTTAATATAAAAAAATTCAAATTAAATTTGAAATTAAATTTTTCCAATTCTAAAAAAATAGTTTTTGATATAAGAAAAATCCTGCTATTATTACATAATAAGGTGGAACTTTATCTCTCGACTGCGAAATGTATAATTATACACATCCACGAATTGAATGCTACACTTATTTTTTTTAATTATTCATCGTAGAATAAAAGGACTATTTTTAGTAATCACACTTAAATTGCGAATGTATAACTTCATAATAATTTTGTTACGCAAAAAAAAGACGATAATAATCTTAGATCCTGCTAATTTTCCAGAAAATCATATATGTGATCTTTATTCTAAATGGATTTTTTTCGCATACTTTTCGAAAAAAAACCAGGAAAACAGTTTTATATATAAATCTGAAATTTTTTTTGTGTGCTTCAATCAGAGTTGAATTGTAACGACACCAAGATGCAGAAGGCAATTTTCTTCGTCGTTCTCTTTGCCATTGTTGCAATGTCGGTAAGCGACGAAAATTTCTTTTCTTCTTAAAAATCTTGTTCTAAATTAAAACTTCAATATTTTTCTGATTTTAAAATATATTTTTATTTATTATTATATTTTTGAATTTTTTTTTTTTTTTTGAAATCCATGTTGATTTAATTAGATTTTTTCTAAATTTTTTTATCTAACTTAGTATTGATAGACTAATAGTTTTTTTTACTTTCGTTTTTAATAGATTATTTGTATTTTTATTATTTGTATTATTATTTGTATTTTTCATCTTAATTTAATAAAAATCTACCTTTTTGTGTTTAAATGAATATTTACTTGATTTCGAATAATCAGAACTAATTCTCTTCTGTTTAAACACAATTTTACTAAAGTTTGCTCACCATGGACATAGACACGATGGACCAATGCCAAATCCACCCCCAACACCACCAACGCAAGAAGTGAGTAAATATCCTTCTCTTCAATTTAACGAAATTATTTTTCAAAAATAAAAAAATGAATCTATTTTAATTATTAATAGTTCTTTAGTTTTTTAAAATCACAATTCATGGGAAAATTTAAATTAAATGTTTTTTAATATTTCAGATAGAAAATGAATCATCAAATCACAGAGTAAGCAAAGTTTGATTTCTTTAATTTTTACCATGATTTTTACTTTTATTTTAAATTTTTAATTTACTTTCTAGCCTTTGAAAATTTAAGGTCTACTTGAAAAATTCCAAGTGTTATTCTTTTATTTCAAATTAAATTATTTGAGTCCTTTTTATAAAAACGAAAAAATTAGAATCAAGAAATTTTTAAAGTCATCAATCAATTTTCGCTTTTCATTCGATAAAAAGGTTGTTCGTGAAATGCCGAATAAAATGCCAAGCATGGAAGAAATAAAGCAGTTCGCTGAAGAGCAAATCAGCAAATTACCTCAACCAATGCAAGATTCTATTCACCAAGCTCAGGAAATGATAGCCAAAAATATGAATAAAGAATAACAGACACCAAATTCCAGAAGGTAACAATAAAAAAAAGATAAAAAATACAATATTCTTACGAAAATAAAAATTTTTTTAGGTAACAGCTGAATTAGTCCATCGCACATTTACCTCTTACTTAAATATATATTATACACCACCCACTCTGAATATTGAAAATTTAAAAAAATGTTTTTCGATATATATTTGTAATTTTTAACAATTTGTCCAATGTAACTTTTTAAAAATCTCAATAAAAAGCGGATTTTTGCACTTTACCTTTTACTAAATTTTATTCTCCTCTCCAATTATAAAAATAAATCATCATAATTCATATATCGTCATTTATAAATTAAATCTTTGTCTACAAATTGAACAAAAGTGATGACTTTATAATTGTATAACCCAAGATCAATATTATCTCCATTCTCTCGCTATAAATATTTAACCCGAATTAATAATTTGCATTGATATATATTTCCGATAGCGTTCATCGTACAACACGAACCGAGAAATCTAAGTTGGGAGACAAATTTAATGAGGTTCAGTGACCGTAAAATTAAATTCAACCCTGCGCAGAGATTAATTTCTATACGTATTATAATTTTCGCAATTTAATTCGGATAAAACAATTAAATACTAATTTATATATTTTAATTATCTTTTGAATATAATATTTTAATTATCCTTTGAATATATTTTAATTATCTTTGAATATATTTTAATTATCTTTGATATATGGTAAGAATTTGTGACCGTTTGTTCATCGAACTATAATTAATAGGTTATTTTTAACATACTGCATAACTAAAGCGGAAAAATACTAAAAAGAATAGTAAAAAATGTTCGATTTCGATTAATGAAAAATTTATTTAAAAAGTAAACACTAGTTATTTCTATAACGACTTTTGCACGATCGCGCCATCTACGGTGAATAACTTACCGCTAGTCACCTTTTTTATTATTGTTTTACGCCCTCTACTCTACTTTTATTTGGGTTAAATTGCGAAATAAATAAGTGTCAAAAAAAATTATTGGAGAATTAAATCTTACCACTCTGCATCTTCTTTCTTGAATAATATTCGATTGTATAAATTACAAATACTTTTTATACTAGAAAATAAACTTGGATATTAAATAACTACCGATTTTGCACATTTCCATTTCGACTGTGCGTCTAAATTAAATTATCAAATAAATAAAATTGGCAAATTAAAAAAAAATTATAGGAGAATTAAATCTTACCACTCTGCATCTTCTCTCTTGAATAATATTCGATTGTATAAATTACAAATACTTTTTATACTAGAAAATAAACATGGATATTAAATACCTACCGATTTTGCACATTTCCATTTCGTCTGTGCGTCTAAATCAAATTATCAAATTGTCCGCGTCTAATCTTTGAGTCCATAGAAACTTGTGTTCTCTTCCTCTTCTTTCTGGAACAAAATAAATTTTTGTAAAATACAAATAAATTTCGTAGGGAAATTTTTGCGACCATTGTCATGTGTTCTCGAGACCCTTGAACGTACTACTATGTAGAGTGGAAAACAGCATAAAATAAATTCACACGATTTTACAAATAGAAAGGTATATCGATACATTATATGGCAAAAATATTCATAGTCATTTAGTCCTTACGTCATTATTATGTTATTACTAGACTAGATCAGAAGTGCATTTATCAATCAAAGAGGGATGAAAATCTGATATGGAGCTTGCGTACACCCTCGAAAAGTTTGAGCTACAAGTAGCGTTTGAAGCATTCAACTTTAGTCACGCGCACAAAATCAGACAGGATCTGCTCTCGAAGGAGCAAGGACTGCATTTAACGCGTGTAGTTTTTTTTGTATATACGATTTTCACAATGATTTTCAAAAAAATCGAAGAGAAATATTTAAAATAACCCACATTATAAAAAAAATGAAAGCAACTATTTTTTCAATTTTTTTAAAAATCCGTTTTCAATTTACTCAACTTCTTTTTTTATTTTAATTAATTTTTAATTAGCTTAAAAAAAATTAGAAGAATATAATCCTCTTTTTTGTGATATTAGTTTAAAATATTTAGTGTTTTTAGTGAACAATAAGTGTGTAATGAAATTGTCTCCTATTCAAGTGCCTTGATTATTTTGTGAAAGATTTAATTTACGATAAAGTACTATCTAAAATTATCTCGACTTACTTTATGTGGAATTTTAAAATTTACGTTAAATGGAAAAGTTCGTAATCATGGAAGCCAACAGGTATGTTGTCTTGCTCTTGTAAAAAATAAATCTTATTTTCAGCTCGTTTAGGTTTAACTTAATTTTAGCTTTGAAATTATGATTCTAAGTCCTAATTAAAGGACTCAAAAGGGACTTGAAAAATTTTAATAGTTTTATTTTTTAAAACAGGCTGTTTTTGAAACATTTCTTTCAAACATGTTTTAAGATCTTAACGGAGTCATCAAACTTTGCTTTTTGTACGATTTAGATCCGTTCACTTTTTTAATTAACTGATAATTCTGTAAATAATATTTAGAGGCGAATTTATAACTATAAATTATAAATAATTTTTAAAACAAATGTTTATAATTTAACAAAATTTACGTTTTGTACCAGTGACGAACTTTCTCTAATACCATTGTCATTATGATACATTAAAAATGAGGACTTTGTGTGATGTAATTTTTTTTTCGAGTTTGACGTGTGAAACATCTATTAAAGTGAAATATTTTCCTTCTTATTGGGATTACAAAAGGGTATTCTATTGAGAAAGTTACTATATAAGAGAGTATATTTCACCTTCTTGAATTTTTTATAATAAAATGAATAATGTATTGATATTGGGGGAAAGGATATTATTAAAAATGAAGTTCGGCAAAACTCAAAATATATCAATAACGGCGAAGCAATAATGATGATGGTAGAAGAAATTTCCTCTCTTGACAGGAAATATGAAATATAAAAATAATAATTATATAGTTGACCTTCTACGCCTACTCGTCAAAAATCGTATAATATCTTTTTGAAACATTTTTATTAAAAAAAAGAAACCAAAAGGGGGATGAAAATGATCCCTATAAGAATTTAAACATTTAGAATCAGCATTAAATTTTAGAATTTAATATTTCGAAATCAGCATTAAATTTTAAAATCTAATACTTCGAACTTAGCATTAATTTTTAAAATTTTATACTTAGAAATTAGCATTAAATTTTAGAATTTAATATTTCGAAATTATCATTCAGAATTTATGAACAAACATTTTATGGAAACATATATTTACAAACAGTCTTTATACTTTTTTACAGTGTACTGAATAATTCGACCCTACCGCCGAATATGACATTTACAAATCGTTCACTCACGGTCATAATAGTGTACTGTATATTTTTTATAATCGCCGCAATTGGAAATCTCACGGTATTTATTACACTGTCAAGAGGTCGTTACAAAAAATCAAGAATTGCATTGATGATCTGTCATTTATCAGCCGCGGATCTCTTTGTCACTTTCTTCATGATTCCACTCGAGGTATGTTATTGTATTTTTTGTTTGTTTTTTTTTAATTAAAGGCTCTTAATTTGTATGTTTGGTTAAAGATACTACAGAACTGTTTCAAACAAAGATTGTATGAAACAATTTTTTTTTCGTTCGTTTTATCTTTTCTTGCAATATTTAAAAAATGATTCCTTTCAGGTTGGTTGGAGGGTTACAGTGAAATGGCTGGCTGGGAATTTCGCTTGCAAAGTCTGCTTATTTTTGAGAGCATTCGGCCTTTATTTATCTAGTAATATACTCATTTGCGTTTCATTAGATAGGTTCGTAGGATGAAGAATAAAATTTTTAATATTGTTTTCAAGTGTACTTTCCGATAAGTGTTGTGAGATGAATCTGTTATTTTTTATGGCTATGAAGCTTTGCTTTTAAGTTTTTGTTAACTACTATTAACTATCATTAACTATCATTAACTATTATTAACTATTTACTGTTTACTGTTTACTATTTACTATTTACTATTTACTATTTACTATTTACTATTTACTATTTACTATTTACTATTTACTATTTACTGTTTTCTATTTACTGTTCACTGTTTATCACTTTAAAATGAAGGGAACTAATTTAGAACCAATTTTGGTACTAAATCGTAATTTTGTTCCATTTTAATACCGAAATCAGCTCTAATTTAGAATCTTTATTTTACAGTATACTGTTTACTACTGAACATTCAACATTATGACAATTTATTAGTTAGATAATGACTCTAAAATTAAAATTCGCAGGTATTTTGCAGTTTTACATCCTCTAAAATTAAACGACGCTAAGAGACGAGGAAAACTCATGTTAACAGTCGCTTGGATCGCAAGTGTCATTTACGCAATTCCACAAGTATGTATACTTTGTATTCTAAAAAGAATTTCTAAAAATATTTTCTAAAAAGATTTTCTAAAAAGATTTTCTAAAAAGAATTTCTAAAAAGAATTTCTAAAAAGATTTTCTAGAAACATTTTCTAAAAAGATTTTCTAAAACGAATTTTTAAAAAGATTTCCTAAAAAGATTTTCTAAAAAGATTTCCTAAAAAGATTTCCTAAAAAGGTTTCCTAAAAAGATCTCCTAAAAAGATTTTCTAAAAAGATTTTCTAAATAAACTAATAAAAATTAAAAAAGAATAAAACCACAGAAATAGACTTGAAAAATCATTACTAACAGCATAGGAACTATAGCCCAACTTCTTTTTTGCAGAGTTTCATATTTCACGTGGCAACGCATCCAGAATATCCAAATTTCACCCAATGTGTGACATTTGGCTTTTTCAAATCGGAATCACAGGAAAATATTTACAACATCTTTTGCCTTTTAGCCATGTACTTTGTGCCGTTAATAGTCATTTGTTGGGTGTACATGAAAATCTTTTGTGAAATCAACAGCAAATCTCGTGAAAATAGACAAGGTTTGGGGGACCTTAAAACTACAATCCACTCGATTCATAGAAAACATTTTTAGATTGTTTCATGTCTCAGCAAAAAAAAGAATGTCAAAAATCGTCAATTTGAACGGTTTCTAAAACGTTTCATGTCCGCTACATTAACTGCTGAAGAACGTCCAAAGTTCTAACAAAGTTTTTAAAACGTTAAAAGGTGGACATGAAACGTTCTAAAAATGCTTTTAGGAACATAGTTTTTCACACTTTTTCTTAAAAGTATCAAATTTACACTAAAGACACTGAAGTGGATCAAACTGATGCCAAAAATCTGGATCGATTTTTTATTTGATCCACATTTTTGGTATTAATTCGTTGCCATTTGATAATACTTTTAAGTTAACAGTGTAACGTTTTTAGAACAAAGACGTTGTACCCAGAGGATTGTTACTACATCCAATATCATATATGCCTTCCTTCCGGTTTGGACAAATTTTTGAAAAGTGGTGTGCCTTCTATTAGAATGTTTCAAAGTCTATGGCGTATAATGATTGAGATACGCCACAGACTTAAAACATTTTTTTGTCAATGTATTATAATTCTAGAGTAGATTTAGCTTTTAATAGAGCAATTCATATATTTATGAAAACATAATTCATATCATGATGTTAATTATGGGTGATTAGTTCGATTAATTCATATAAATGGAGAATGTTTTAAGTCTGTGGGGTATGATGATTTAGATACGCCACAGACTTAAAACATTCTTATAGAAGGCACACCATTTTTCAAAAATTTGTCCAAACCGTAAAAAAGGCATATATGATATTGAGTGTATAAAAAAATAAAAATCTTGAACCTTACCTATTGTAGTCTTAACGAGGACACGAAGTGACGGCAGTTCCGGAAGTTTAAACAGTGGAAGTGACAATCGAATGAGATTGAGATGCTCGGACATGAGTCGTATCAAGAGAGCCCGAACCAGAGCTTTACGGATGACCATAACCATTGTCGCCGTTTTCATCTTATGTTGGACACCGTACGTGACAATGGTGCTCTGGTTCGTACATTCCATATTAATACGATTTTTAATCTGTAAAAAAGTGAATGTAACTTAATTTAAAAAAAAACAAATTCTCCCCTACCTTAATATCTTTACTTACCCATTAATGTACACGATTGCGATCCGCTCTTGATTTTTTTTTGTGGAATGATGAAAAAAACCTCTGGAAAATAAAAATGGAAGATTATAAATTGTAAATTAATAATTATTAAGTGATTAAATTAAATTATTAATAAATGGATTATTTTTCAGGTACATTATCGATCGTCAAAGTGCACTGAATGTCAAGCAGGAGATACAGGAGGCACTTTTTATAATGGCTGTTGGCAATTCCTGCGCAAATCCACTTGTCTATGGCAGTTACGCCGTTGACTTGAAGAAAGAATGTTGCAGGTGCTTTCTTCCGTTTCCGAAAAAAGATAACGTCCAAACGTATTACGTACAACGCGATACAAGTAAAATTACCAACATTTCTATATTGTAAAATACAATTCCGTTATTTTAAGAGAATTCAAACCGGAGTTAGTAAAAATCACTGTTTACAATTGTCAATGGCTGCTCGGCAAGTTTTTGATGCTTTTCTTCCTGAATTGATGGCGTTTTGAAAAGTCGTGACATATCTATCAAAATGTTCTTAGTTCGTGACGTATGAACGAACTTTAATTTCCTTCCAATTTTGACGGTGTTTTTAAAAGACGTGACACATCTATCAAAATGTTGTTAGTGACTTATGTTCGTACGTCATAAACTAACAACATTTCGATAGATGTGCCACGACTTTTGAAAACGACGTCAAACTGGGAAGGAAAACCGGTAGAAAACCTATTTTGAACACGCAGCCAGAGATTAAAGTTTAAATCCGTTAAATACGGAGAATTAAAGTTTACACATTGCATAAATAAGAATCCATCTTTATGCTGCAGGGCCAAAATCATTGATTGTAGAAAAACAGACCCCAGGTGAAGGTGTCATTTTCATAAAATCGATTCGAAGAATTTTGCACGATTACTTTAACGGTAATGTAGAAAATATTCTTGTTTTCATATTTCTAACCCCTTAACTGTCGATGGTAAAGCTTTTGGCCGTCAAATCTTTGCCATACGGCAGTTAAGAGCCAAAGATTTGTCGGCCAAAATCTTTGCCATCGGCAGTTAAGGCGTTAAATAAAAAAACGAGCTAAAATCTTTTTCTTCCACAGTTGGAAGGGGACAAACGGACATAACCTGCAACACAACCCTAAACGCTGATGAGCGCGTTATGATAAAAAATGTTGTTTAAAAAAATCATCCCTCCAGAGTGTGAGGTTAGTATTTAAACAAAATAATTAAGAACGTACGTGTAAGAAAATACATATTTTTTATCTTACAGTGAAAGAATATTGTACAGTACACTTTAGAAAATCAACCAGAGGTTTGAAAAATAAATACAAAATAGACTTGTAAATTCAGATTTTTCTACTTTTCGCTTTTATTTTTCATATAAACGAAAAATTATCACAATATCATCAAATTGTGTGAACGCATCAATAGATTCAAAATAAATTAAAAGTGTCAAAGTAAAAAAAGAAGTGAATAAAAATGCATATTCATAAAGGTTCGCAGGTCAACTATATGCGTGCGTAATCTTTTTCAAATGCTGTCGTTTTTTTTTATAAATATATAACATAATGTACACACACTTTTAGAAAATGAAAATTGATGAGATTTTCTTTCTGTATTTCTACAATGGATAATTAATTTTCTTTCTGTATTTTTACCCAAAAAATTAAAAACAATCCTTAAATTTTTTGCTTCTTAGGTACCTTTCTTCGGAGCGTGACACACTTAACATTCTTGTACATATAACAATTTTAAAATTTCATCTTTTAACTATCTTTTTAGAAATTAATTTTTTTTATAATCTACTTTTTTTAATTTCGTTTACAAAATTCGAAAACTTCTTCCATCCAGTGTAAGGCACAGTTACATAAAATTTCGTCCATAGCTTATATTTTATAATGAAAGAAATGTTCCGAATCACATATACATATAGTAAATTTGCTTATAAATAAAAACACGCCTTTCGCTTTTTTTTCATATACCTAACAGTACATTTTTTATAATTTCACATATTTGAAATACATGTGTGTTTGTATGTGTGTATAAATTTAATTTAAAGATCATTTTGTACATATAAGAAAACTTCATATATAGTTATAAGCTTTTTAAAAAATACATGAATTATGTAAATAGAAAACTTAAATTCAGAATAAATATAATATCGCAAACTACTTTTTGAATATTTAACATTCTCTATAGGCTCATATAAATTAGAAATTAGCTTTTAGAGTTAGAAAAAAATTTATTCCAAAATATAAGAAAAGAATTCTTTACAAATGAAATTGATATTTTTAAGGGCATCACGGTCGGGGTTTTGAAAAAAGTGCGTGACGTCATAATTATTCAAATGGCCTTGAAGTTAGAGGTCACTAAAAAACTGAGGAGAATTAATTTAATTTTAATTTAAACTTGGAAATTTTTTTATATTTCAATTTCACTGTTTTGAAAGTATCAAATGGCAACGAATTGATACCAAAAATGTGGATCAAACAAAACGATCCAGATTTTTGGCGCATCAATTTGATCCACTTTAGTGACAATTTGATACTTTCAAGAAATTAATTTTCAACAATTTTTCGAGTTGATACCAAAAATGTTTATCAAACAAAAAGTCGATACAGATTTTTGACATCAATTTGATCCACTTTAGGTGTCAATTTGATACATTCAAGAAAACTGTGTTAATATTTTCAATGATTTTTCGAGTGATGCGCAATTTATTCATTCTTGAATTGATATAGGTTTCGAAATTTTATAAGAGATGGAATCGTCTTTTTCTTTAATAAATATTACTTTGTGTTATTAAATTTTGATAACAAAAAATACACATGTAGATTTGCAGTCTTTCTAGGAAAATAATATATTATTATTTCTTTTTTAATAAACTAAAAAATATGGCAATTTTGAATATATATATATATATATATATAAAGATTTTTTGTCACTTTATGATGCACTAGCTCGTTCGGGTACATCGCTCACTTCCTCTTGATCCTTGGTCTTCTTTCTGAGTGCCCTACCGCGAATATTGAGCATTGTTCTCACAACCAACCACACGGCGCCCTTTTCGCAAATACACTGCAATGCCCTGATGAATCCCACAATTAAACAATGTGGAGGATAGCCCGTTGTTCTCGATTCAATTCCAATGGTTTTTAATTGTGACTCGACGAATTTCTCCGGCGTCGGTGCCATCCACGTAGCTCTCCTTTTGGAAAAGAGAAAAGAAATTGAAAAATTAATTTAAAAACAGAATTTGAAAAAAGAAAATTTGAATTTGAAAAAAGAATTTAAAAAATAAATTTGAAAAACTATATATTAGACTCTAAACGAAGAAATTAATTTTTCATATAAATTTTCAATTTTTACACAGTTTTCTTGAAAGTATCAAAATAGTACTAACAGTCACGATAAATCGTTAGGTATTAAAATAACACCAAAAAGGATTAAAATAATCCAATTTAGTGTTATTTTTATCCATTTTGGTGTTATTTTAATACCTAACGATTTACCGTGGTGGATTAAATTGATGCCAAAAATGTGGATCAAATTGATGCAAAAAAATGTGGATCAAATTGATGCCAAAAAATGTGGATCGATTTTCTATTTGATCCACATTTTTAGTATCAATTCGTTGCCATTTGATACTTTTAAGTAAACGGTGTTTTAATGCCTTTTCGAATCTTTCGTTTCTTAAAATAGAAAAAGATATTTTCTCGTTCTTAACTAGCAAAGACACTTTTTTCTTTTAACATCGTCAGTATTTTTAAAAATAGTTTTTTGAAAAAGAAATCAAAAAATAGGTTTCTTCGGAAAAAAAATTAATTTATTTAGATGAAACAGAACATTATGAGAAGGATGATAATAAATATGGAATAAAAACGTAGATGTTTACGCACGAAACCGGTATTTATTTGAATATCAAAAGAGCAATCGAGAGAGAGAGAGGAAAAAAACGGAAAGTGTTACCTAGAAATATTTTTATTTTTAACTACGTAGATTTTTTTAATTTTTTAAATATATAATCTCTAAATATATAATCAGGTTTGAAAATATAACATTAGATATTTATTTTCCTCTAATTTAGCTTTAGATATTTTATCCATTATTAAGTGACCTTGCTATCTTATCTCAAATTTGAGGAATCGTTTACTTTATCTCACGCTACTAATAATACTGAACTTTATTTTTCAAAATGTATAAAATATTTCTTAAGTACTTTAGAATTTTCTATGATTAGGAAACGGTATTTTTTATGAAAAAAATTCACTATTTAAAAAACAAATATATTTAGAAATGGATTTTTTACCCCTTTCGGATATTTTATTTTAAACGGAAAAGTAAAATTTTGAATTATCATTAGTTAATGTTTTGGAATATGTAGTAATAATAGTAAAATAAAATAGTAGTAATAATAGTAAAATAAAATAGTAGAAATATAAGAAAATTGATAGAAAGAGACGTAACGTCCCCTGTTCTTTCTCTCTCAAGAGACGCATGCGCATGAACTACGGAACATTATGCGCGCGCAGATGTCTCGAGAGTTCATGCGCATGCGTCTCTAGAGAGAGAAAGAACAGGGGACGTTACGTCTCTTTCTACCTATTTTCTTATATTTCTACGATATTATTTTACAATTACTAAACTATTATTATTATTTATACAATTATTGTACTATATAATTATTTTAATTTATTTTTTATTTTATAACTATTATTTATTTATTTTTTAATAAATAGTATATATACTATACTATTTTCTACTCTTAATTACTTTATTTATTACAAACACGGTAAATCGTTAGGTATTAAAATAACACCAAAAAGGATTAAAATAATCCAATTTAGTGTTATTTTAATCCATTTTGGTGTTATTTTAATACTTAACGATTTACCGTGAAAGTAAAAAAATTAGATATTCTTTAGTAGTATTATTTACCGAAAAGAAAAACATGAAGAAGGAAAAGAAAAATAAATAGAAAATGAAATTAAAAAATTGAATTAAAATTGGAATTGAAAAATATTAAAGAAGAGGGAAAAAAAGGAAGGAAAAAATTAAAATTTGTATTTCTCACTTGATTTTGGACATTTTGGTAGCCACGGGTCCGGGCAAGACGCACTGCACTGTCACCCCTCTGGGAGCAGCTTCGGCAGCAAGATCGGCGCTCAATTTATCAACATAAGCCTTACTGGCTGCGTAGACTGCTAAATACGGACTAGGAATTGCAGCAGCCGTTGAACTAATATTGATGACGACGCCACTTCGCCTCTCCATCATTCCAGGAAGAACTGCCCTTGCAACGCCCGTGACACCGGCCACATTCAATTGCAATATTTTCGCCAAAGTCTCCTCGCTGACGTGAGTAAACAACTCTGGGTGCTCGTAACTCCTCCCGGCATTGTTCACCAAAACTCCCACCTGAAATGACGAATTCTTGAGAAATACCCAAAAAGTGCCCAGGAAATATCTAAAAAGCACTCAAGAATCCCAAAAAGTACCCAATAACCCAAAAAGTACCTAAGAAATACCCAAAATGTACCTAAGAACCCAAAAAGTACCTAAGAAATACCCAAAATGTACCTAAGAACCCAAAAAGTACCTAAGAAATACCCAAAATGTACCTAAGAACCCAAAAAGTACCTAAAAATACCCAAAATGTACATAAGAACCCAAAAAGTACCTAAGAAATACCCAAAATGTACCTAAGAACCCAAAAAGTACCCAAGAACCCCAAAAAGTAACTAAAAATACCCAAAATGTACCTAAGAACCCAAAAAGAACCCAAGAACCCCAAAAAGACCCAAAAAGTACCTAAGAAATACCCAAAACGTACCTAAGAACCCAAGAACCCAAAAAATACCCAAAAAGTACTTAAGAAATACCCAAAATGTACCCAAGAACGCAAAAAATGCCCAAAAAGTACCCAAGACGTAAAATTTACAATAAATAATCAAATGTAATAATATTAATAATAAATAATACTCCAGAAAACAAAACTTAAAAGAACTAGAAAATTATTACATGTGTCACGCTCCAAAGAACCCCAAGAGGTTATGTTTTTCATTTTTTAAGTAAAAATACAGAAGGAGAATCAGTTATTAATTAAAAATTATTCATCTTAGTCTTTATTGAGTATCCAAAGTATTCAATAAAAATTGTTTTCAAATTCAGACAGTTAAAAATAAACTTTCAATGAAAATAAATCTAACACGAACCTAACCTCTAATTCGTTTTAAATAATTAAAAACAAACTTTAAATGAAAAAAAATCCAACACGAACCTAACCTATAATTTGTTTGCTTCTTAGGCACCTGAAAAAATAATAGAAGAATAATAGAAATATAATAAAAAAAATAATAATTGAAAAATAATAATTGCGTTTATAGAGAAGAAAAGGAACAGAAAGTCAGCAACCGAAAAAGTTGCACGAGAAAAAAAGTCGGTGGTCAGTTATATCCTGGGATGAAGTCAATTAGAGAAACTTGCTATAAACCAAAGTCTCTCGATTATATCCCCCCACTGAATTATACTTGCTGCCTTTCCAGAAGTGATATAACACTTTCTACTCGTTCAAGATGCGAAATATTTTATTTTACCAATATACATAATCGTCTGTCTAATTTCGAGACTTTTTATGTGTATAATATACAAAAGTGAAAATATATACACGGACAAGAGGATGTGGAGACTAAAATTGGCAATTTTTTCACCGCCAGGGAGTTATTAAAAAGGTTCAACGGCCTTTTAGGTAATACTCTACATAGACAAAAATCAGCATAATTCTTTTTTCACGAGCAGGCACTTTTTATATAATAAACACGATTTCGTGGTTATTTTAAAAATCCTTACGTTTTGAAATTATTTTTTTCCCTTATATAATATAATATGTATATACAGAAAAATGTATTCTAGGTTATGTAAAAAAATTTTTAACTATATCGAGCGTAATGAAATAATTAGCGAAATGTTTTAATGAATTATAATCACGAAAGGCAAATATTTATAAATATTACTAAGATTAATATTAATTTTAATTAATATTCGTAAATTTAGATTAATTTTTGTAAATTTTAATTAATATTTACAAATATTATAATAATTGTAACTATTAATATATTTGCGGAAATTAATCATTGTCTTAAAGCGAGAAATTCGGCGACAATGAAACTCTTCCAGTGCTGTCCCACTCGAATGGCGCCACTAGTCCAATTGGCGGAGCAAACAAAACTTGCCACCAAACGGCGACAACTTCGTTCCGCTAAGTGGAATGAAGTGGAATGACATTAATACGAATAGTCAGTGTACATGAGTGTACAGGTTTTTCTAAGGTGAATTTCTGAGCTATTGCAAAAATTTCATCGAAATACTTTGTACCCTTTTGAAAAATACACAAATCTTGTGTGTAAAAACGAAACGTAATTATTCAATATCCCCGTGGAGTATTGAATTTCGAATTCAAATTTCCAATTCAGTTGTTATGACAGTTTTCGGCAAGTGGACGAAGAGTCCTAACCTTGAAATTGATTTTCCGGTTCGCTTCCCATGTATAACTAGATTGATATCGTGACTCGATTAACAATTTACTTATTTTCAATATAAATTGGGAAAGTGGGATAAAAATGAAGTAAATAATAGTAAATTATTTCGTTCTAATAGGAATCGGTTTACATTATCAGTTGGTTAGTTAATTTCTGTAAACTAAATAAGTAAATGGAGAAAAATAATAAGTAAAGTTTTGTAAAGTAAATAAATAGAGAAAATAATAAGTTAAATTTCTAAAATAAATAAAAGGCAAAAATAATAAATAAATCGCTAAAATAAATAAAACTAAATAAATGGCAAAAATAATAAATAAATCGCTAAAATAAATAAAATTAAATAAATAAATGGCAAAAATAATAAATAAATCGCTAAAATAAATAAAATAAATAAATGGCTAAAATAGTAAATAAAATTAAAAAAAAATAGATAAGTCAAATTTCTAAAATAAATGGCAAAAATAATAAATAAATCGCTAAAATAAATAAAATTAAATAAATAAATGGCTAAAATAGTAAATAAAATTCACAAAATTGATAATAAGTCAAATTTCTAAAATAAATAAATGGCTAAAATAATAAAAAAAAGTAATAAATGGGAAAAATAATGAGTAAAGTGGGAAAAATAAATAAATGGCAAAAGTAGTAAATAAAAAAATTAATAAATGGGAAAAACAATAAGAAAAATTTCTAAAATAAATAAGTGGCTGAAATAGTAAATAAAATTAAAAAAATAGATAATAAATAAAATTTCTAAACTGAATAAATGAGAAAAATAGTAAATAAAATTTTTAAAACAATAAACAAATCGCTAAAATAAATAAAATTAAATAAATAAATGGCTAAAATAGTAAATAAAATTGGGAAAAGAGATAAATAAAATTTCTAAAATAAATAAATGGCAAGAGTAATAAATACAATTAAAAAATGAATAAATAGCTAAAATAATAAATAAAATAAATAAATGCGAAAAGTAGTAATTAAAATTAAAAAAATAAAAAATGTCAAATAAAATAAATAAAATTGAAAAAATAATAAATAAAATTGAAAAAATAATAAATAAAATTGAAAAAATAATAAATAAAATTGAAAAACTAATAAATAAAATTGAAAAACTAGATAAACACCAAAAAGTAATAAACAATTTTCCAAAAAACAAATAGAAATAATCTAAGAGATAGAAAAATTAATAAAATCAGTAAAAATAAAAATTTACCTCCAGATCCTCAATGGCTTTGCCAATTTTATTGTAGACAACCTGACCCTCGGTTAAATCGGCCTCAATGACCCGCGTTTCGACCCCGTAGGCCTGTTTAATTTCCGACGCAGCTTCCTTCAAACGGTCAATGGACCTCGACACGAGAATAATGTCGAGTCCCTTGTTGGCGAGGGCTTTTGCATAAGCCTTCCCGAGTCCATCGGTCGCCCCAGTGACTAATGCCCATTTGCCCTGTGTTGCCACATCAATACCCAATCCAAGACCCGGGGCAATTAATTTCTTCCACGCCAATACACTTGCCCTGATTAATATTCGTAGACCAACTGCGGCCACCACAACAATTGTAATTTTCTCCCAACAAGACAGAGCCATTCTGTGATCACTGAAAAACATTTTTTTTTCTTCCTTCACTCTCTAAATTTTCAAATTTAAACAAATAGAAAATAGTTAATAAAAAATAAATTCAAAACCAAGTTGTTCCTCGTTAGAAAAATTATTTATCTACTTCAATTTTTATTTCTCTATTTTAATTTCTATTTCTCTTTTTTAATTTCTATTTCTTTTTTTTAATTTCTATTTCTCTTTTTAAATTTCTATTTCTCTATTTTAACTCGAATATTATATTGAAAATAGGAAAAAAAGTTTCCTTTCGAAAAAAAAAGAATTTTTGATTTTTTTCCCGATAAAATTGTTTCTAATTCACGAATTCTTTCGACAGAGAATAACTTTTTTTTGTGTTTCACCTCATGAGGTGTATAAATGAAGACTGATATTCTTATCAGTAGGCAATTATTCTTGACCTGTATGAGTTTATTCAAAAGCTTGTCAGCATTTTTTTTTCTTTTCATATTAATACTAACGCGCAGTCTATTCTGCTCAAGTGTGGTTTTTTTTCACATTACGCGTTAAATGCTTATACAAATATTAATCAATAACAGGAAACGAACAATTTTCCTTATTTAAAACATTTAAGAATTATAGCCAAGAGCGAATTTTTTTTTTACAATAGAAAAATAACGTCGTTACAGTTTATTAATAATTATTATAAATAGAATTCACTTTTCATAACGTATAATATAAATAATCATTTAAAAATGGAAAATAATTTTTTTAGTTTCTTCTCAAAAAAAAAACAATAAATTGCGAATAAAACATTAAAAATGAAGTTTAAATTAAATATTTCGAATAAATTTTTAAATAAATTTTTAAATAAATTTTTAAATAAGGTTTCAAACAAATGTTTAAATAAGTTTTTAAATGAGTTTTTAAATAAATTTTTAAATAAGGTTTCAAATAAATTTTTTAATAAGGTTTCAAATAAATTTTTAAATAAGTTTTTAAATAAAATAATTTTTAAATAAATTTTTAAATAAATTTTTAAATAAATTTTTAAATAAGGTTTCAAACAAATGTTTAAATAAGTTTTTAAATAAGTTTTTGAATAAATTTTTAAATAAATTTTTAAATAAATTTTTAAATAAATTTTTAAATAAGGTTTCAAACAAATGTTTAAAAAAGTTTTTAAATGAGTTTTTAAATAAATTTTTAAATAAGGTTTCAAATAAATTTTTTAATAAGGTAAATTTTTAAATAAGTTTTTAAATAAAATAATTTTTAAATAAATTTTTAAATAAATTTTTAAATAAATTTTTAAATAAGGTTTCAAACAAATGTTTAAATAAGTTTTTAAATAAGTTTTTGAATAAATTTTTAAATAAGGTTTCAAATAAATTTTTAAATAAGTTTTTAAATAAATTTTTAAAAACAATAGAATAAAATAGACAGATAATTTTATTATTAAAATATTGTAATATTCAAGTTTTTGATAATGGAAAAATTTAGAAATATTATAATTTTAATTGAAAAAATAATTATTATTTTTATTTTTCGGAAATTCAATTCATTTCGTGTATTAAAATTTCTAAGAGTTCAAAGACCCGTGTAGCGTAATGCTAAATCACATTATTGAATTAGAAGCGGAAAAATATGCTAATACTTTTAAAATGAAGAAAACAAAAAAGCGTTGAATTATTAAAATCAAAATAAATACTCGGAATTTTTGTCTCTTTCTCAAACACGTGTAGGGAAATTGAAAAATTTATAATTCATGAAAAAAAGTGTCTTTAAATAATTAGTTTGCTTTTTTATCAATTCAGCAATTTTTCTGCGTAGCAATGCAGCTGTTGCAATAGTAATTTTTAGTTATAATTTATAATAATAATTTATAGTAATAATTTATAATTATAAATTAAAATTATAATTTATAATTATAATTTAAAATTATAATTTATAATTATAATTTAAAATTATAATTTATAATTATAATTTATAATTATAATTTATAATTATAATTTATAATTATATTTATAATTTTTTTATATAAATATATAATTTAATTATTTATAATTAATATTTAATTTATAAATATGAATTTAATTTTATAGTAGCAATATTGTTAATTATAAATTTATTTATTATTATTATATATTATATATTATTATAATTTATAATTTAATTATTTTTAATTAATATTTAATTTATAAATATGAATTTAATTTTATAGTAGCAATATTGTTAATTAAAAATTTATTTATTTACTAAAAATAATTGATTAATTAATTAATTTAACTTTATAATACAAATTATTGAATAGAAATTTATTTATTTACTAAAATTGATTAATTAATTAAATTAATTTTATAAGAGCAAATATTGAGTATGAAATTACTTATTTATTTGTTTACTAAAATTAATTAATTAAATTAATTTTATAATAGCAATTATTAATTATAAATTTATTTACTTATTTATTTAAACTATAATCATTTATTTATTAATTATTGTGATTAAGTACACGGATATTTAATTTAATCAATTCATCTATTAATTGTTTTATTATTAACATAACATTTACAAAGAAAAAAAACCGAATTTTTTAAAATTATTTTTACTATACTTTGAAAGTAAATTCTAAACATTCGGAAAATTCTGCGCATCTCTATGCGGCAAATTTTACTATTTCCGCATATTAAGTAGTGAATTTTATTATTATTTCTACAAAAATGTACTCCCCGGAAATTATAAAATTAATTCATATTATTATTAAATATAAAAAAATATTTAAATGTTATTAAAATAAATAAATAAATGTAATAAAAAGAAGTATATCTAAAATTTTATCTTCTGCTAAAAAAGTATAGTAAAAATTACTTTATTTATTTTTTCCCCGTATTATGTAACAATAATAATGAAAATAAAAAAAATGGAAAAGAACAGAATCGAAAATTTTAACATTAAATATTTAAATCACAATAATTAATTTTAATTACTTTTATAATTTTAATTAATTTCAAAGTTCAATAAAGGGGAAAAAATTAATATGCAACAATATTCGAAACCTCATAAATATATTTACAAAAAAAGGGAAAGTTAAGAAAGCAAGAAAAAAGAAACAATTAATTTGCAAACATTTTTATTCGAAAGTCAATTTTTCTTTAAATTTAAGCAAACTAATTCTTTTTTAATGCAAAAAAAATTAATTTGCAAAATAATTTTTTTCGAAAGTAGAATAAATTTTTCTCTTCAAAAAGTAAATTCCTCTTATACCCCTTTTATCGATTAACAATTAAAAAAAAATACAATACCAATTGTTCCATCGTTACAGATAAACAGAAAAAAAAATCCACACAAACATTATTATTATAGAAAAACTTTCTCACTTTCTCACCTGTCACTGACATTCGTTGTGAACGAAAATTCAAAAATTGTTCAACATAATTTGTTTATTTACAAAACAAGTAGGAAAAAAATCATTTCCTTTTTAATACTCTTAAAACACGTGGGAAAAAATGAAAAACTGATTTAAAGGAGTAGTAATAATAATAATAATAATAATAATAATAAAATAACAGAGGGAAAAAAATAAATAATATGAGATTTTGTGAACACACGAGGGGCCGTCGGGAGGTCGTGATATCACGAGACGGTCAAAAGCCCGCGGTCGATGCTTGGGAATCTCGTCTTGCACTGCGCGCGCGCAATGTCAGGGCTGGAAATCCCCTTCTTCCTTGATCTCGACACGCTCTTTCTTTGGCACACTTAATTCAATCGTTCGAGAGTCTGGATATAAAACTGAGAACTAGGCTATTATATACTCATTTTTTTTCTTCTTCTTTTTCTTTTTTTTTCTTAATTCCTTCGAATTATTTTATATTCTTTTTTTTTCGGTGCTAGCGAACTGTCAACTCATCATTTAATTGCCCCATTTTTATTTTCGGTGTTTGCGCAAAAATTATTATCAAACTATGGCGACAAAAAAAGAACGCTTTTACGCTTATTTATTGATAAAAATAGTAATAATAATTTTTCTCAAAGATTTATTTTTTAATTTTTTTATTAATAATTTAATAAAAATAAAATAATAAATATTATATTTATATATATATATATATTTATTTTATTATTATATATTTATTTTTTTATACATTTATTATAAAAATATAAAATATTTAATAAAAATTTAATAAAAATACCTTATTTTTTATTTATAATAAAAAATTATAATTATATAAAGATGTACATAAATTACTATTATTATTAGAATATAAATTACCCATTACTGCAATATTTATGTTATTTATTTTGTAAGGCACCTGAATAATAATAAATATTATTATTATTATTATTAACAACTATTATAATTATTATCATTTTGACAGTGTTTTTTTCGGCTTATTTTGTAATTTATTAATTTTATTTTAGAACACTTTTTTAAAACTGGCAATACAATTTTTATATTATTTAAAAATGGAGTAAGAAATAAAATAAAAAATGAAATGGATAAAATTAATTATTATTATTATTTTTTTTATTAATTATTATTAATTATTAATATTAACCGAAAACGGCCTCTAAACAATATTAGGACCAATATTAAAAAAAACGGTTCTAAAATAAATTTAAGAAAATAAATATTGCCCCTTAACTGTCATGGCAAAGATTTTGACCGTTAAATTTTGGCCATGGCAGTTAAGGAACAATATCCATTTTCTTAATTTTATTTCAGAACCTTTTTTTTAATACTAATCCTAATATTATTTAGAGGCCGTTTTCGGCCAATATTAATAATTAGTTTTATTTATTTTAGTTTTTATTTTAGTTTAGATTTTATTTTAGTTTTTATTTTAGTTTTTATTTTAGTTTTTATTTTATTTTTTACTTCATTTTTAAATAACATAAAAATTACAATACCAATTTTCAAAAAACGGTTCTAAAATAAAATTAATAAATTAATAAATGAGTCGAAAAACACTGTCACAAGAAATGAAACAAAACGGTGAGTATGATATTAAGTTTTATTGTATAAGGAAGATAAAACAAGGATATTAACACTTTAAAATTTTTCTATACTATATGAAAATAAAAATGTGTGAGTGTGTGCTTTGCGAAACGGCACTTGTCAAAAAGTGAGAGGATTCCGAAGATCAAACAAGATGTTCCTTGAGATATTGACCTACTGATGATGATACGGCCTCTAAGTCGGTTAACTTATGCAGGAATCCCTTCCATTTTAGTGCAACGGTACCTGAACAATAATCACTTTACAATTATATATCATCAAAAAGAAATTTGTACATTATATCTGCGGTAATCGTTTATATATATATCGTATTAAAGATTAATTATTTTCCTACGACAAAAGTTGTTTTCTTTTTATAAAACACATAATATAGTACCTAGATTATGTAATTGATCAAAAAATTTTTTTTTGAAAATTTATATATATATATATATATATATATATATATATATATATATATATATATATACTATTTATTTATATTTATTATATTTATTTTATCTTTTATATACTATTTCTTAATTTGTGACGCGCTCCGAAGAAAGGTACCTAAGAAGCAAACGAATTGTAGGTTAGAATCGTGTTAGATTTTTCTTGATTAAAAGTTTATTTTTAATTATTTGAATTTGAAACCAATTTTCATTTAATATTTTGGATACATTGAAAACTTGAAGTTTGAATTTTTAATTAATATTTGACTTTCTTTCTGTATTTTTACTTGAAAAATTAAAAACATAACCTCAAATTTTTTGCTTCTTAGGTACCTTTCTTTGGAGCGTGACACATTTATTATTAATAAATAATTATAATATTAATATTATTAATATTATTAATATCATTATTATAATATTATTATTAATATTATTATTATAATATTATTATTAATATTATTATTATTATTATATTATTTGTATTTTAATATTATTCTTCTTATTATTTTTGATCTAATAAATTAAAAAATTATATAACGCAAATATATTATTATGTTAAATAGGAAAAACAAATTTTTGCATTATCATTTTATTTGAAAAATGAATCATTTATAACCGTTGTTCTTTTTTTTTTTCTCTTTTCTGCTTTACATATTGATGATATTTTTTTTTCTTGGTGCAAAAAAATAAAGAATGTATTCCGATTTCTTTGCACTTGAGCTGTCATTTGTATTCGTATTTAACACTCGCGAAGGTATATTTATTGTTGCAGTGTATTGAATTCTTGATAAATGTTCAAACTGAATTTTAAATACGCACGGCCTGCATTAGACGCATTATGAATTTTAAATATACTAGAACTTACATACGTAGATGGAACGGAAAAGTTTGTATTATACTTTAAAATAAATTTTAACTCTAAAAAATGTAGCTTTAAATAATTTTAACTTTAAAATAATTTAACATTCAATAATTTTAACTTTAAAATAATTTAACATTCAATAATTTTAACTTTAAAATAATTTTAACTCTAAAAAATGTAGCTTTAAATAATTTTAACTTTAAAATAATTTAACATTCAATAATTTTAACTTTAAAATAATTTTAACTCAAAAAAATGTAGCTTTATATAATTTTAACTTTCAAATAATTTAACATTCAATAATTTTAACTTTAAAATAATTTAACTTTAAGTAATTTAACATTAAATAATTTAACTGTAAAATAATTTAACTTTAAAATAATTTAACTTTAAATAATTTAACTTTAAATAATTTTTTCAAAATATTTTTTTTTTAATTTACATTAAATGGCAAATTTATTAAGTTTATACATTGAAAAAAAATTTATTTGATTCAAATAACCGATTATTTGTCTATAATCAAATAAATATTTACTTGAATCAAATAAATTGTACTTGAATCAAATATTTCAGTATTTGAAGCAAATACTAATTAATTGATTCAAATGAAAAATTATTTGATTCAAGTAAATATTTATTTGATTATAGACAAATAATCGGTTATTTGAATAAAATAAATTTTTTTTCAGTGTAACGTGGGAATTTAAATTAGTCCGAATTTTTGAACTCAATAACCTATATGACACCTAAAAGAGTATTGAATTCAGGGATGTAAAAAATAAATTTTTTTTTTTAATTAAAATAATATGAATTTAAATTAATTAGTTTAAATAAATTTCTAAATTTAAGTACTATATAAATAGTAAATTTTATCAATTTAAAATATAACATAAATTTAATTATTAATAATAAACTATTTAATAAAATAACTAGTAAATTTCAAATAGGGTATTATTATTAGTAATTATTATTATTATTATTATTATTATTATTAATTATTTTACTATTCTTAGAGGGTATTTAGAATATTAGAAACTTTAAAATGTTAAACATTCTAATAAGAAGCACAAAGAAACTTATGTTTTGTTGACTTAACAATATCCGCTTGATTACTTATACATATCCGAAATGATCACTATTCTCACAAAGCACGAAAATAATTCAAAACTGAAAAATTTTAATAGTTTCCTTGACATTTAACCGCGCATCTGATTCCAAATCATAAACTATAAATTTATACCATTTTTTAGTTAATTATTTTCGATACATTTAATTATTCTTTTAAAAAAAGTTTTAGAACCAGTTTCGTTTCAAACTTTTTATCTCAATTGGAAGTTATCTAAAAATTCACTGCTTACTTTTTTCTACCTTAATTTTTTGTTATTCTAGAATAATTATTAGTTATAATTAATAATAATTAGTATTGTTTAAATAATTTTACGTCCGTTTATTAAATATTTTGTCAAATTAATTTTAAGGCCTTTAACTCGTTACAGGCCTCGGCCTTTAAACAAAGGCCTCATTTAAAGGCCTCGTAAAATTAATTATTATTAATTCTTTTTAATTATAATTAATTATTATTAATTCTTTTTAATTATAATTAATTATTATTAATTCTTTTTAATTATAATTAATTATTATTAATTCTTTTTAATTATAATTAATTATTATTAATTCTTTTTAATAATTATCAGTTCATGTTTCATTAAAAAAAAAAATCAGAAGATTTTCTTTGAAATTAAATATTCTTATAAAACTCGATTATCGACTTTGTTATGCAGAAACCAGAAGAGATATAAAGATGTTGTAAAATTATATACATTGCGCCTTCCTTTAACCGCAAGTATCTTTAAAGAAAAAAAATTACTATTTTTGAAAACCGAAAGCGTTATTTTATAATTATTCATTCGAACGAATTAATAAGAAATGAAGAATTTTATTTCAAAATTAAAAATTTGACAAATTGGTTATAATTAAAAATTGTTTTAGAACAGTTCGGTAAAAGTGCGTATACCCTCATCTGGTTTTCTATATTTATAGTTTAGTAAACTTTTTCCCTCCAAGATGATGATGCTAGTAATAATAATAATCCAATAGGTGCAACTCGTAAATATGAAACAATAAAAATATTTTTCTTTCTAGATCCCTGACCACTTTCTCTTAATTCCGTTACACGATACTTTAAACGCGCGCTTATGGCCAGCATCTTGGAAAAGTACCGGACTTGATATAGAAAGTAGTTCCATCAGACTCTCACGTTTGCTTTTACCGCATATTTATTCACATATCCACAAATGAATAAATGCATTTCCTTAAATTACAAGGAAAAAATCAATTTTAAGTTTTTAACGAAATTATAAAGTAAAAATCTAATTTAATTTTTTAAAAAATTAAGAAATTAAAAAAATCAAAATTATTCAGAATTAGTTAGAATATTATTTTCCTAGTGTTGAGGACATATTTTAATAAATATACAATGTTACAGTTTGCACTTCGACGTCATTATTTAAATACTCCAGAGTCGGTAATTTTTTAGCGTTTTTTAATTTTTATATCGATTTTTTATTTATATTTTTTATTGTAAATTGAATGGATGACTAAAAGATATTAAATTTAAAGAGAAATTGAATTAAAATTTAAAGGTGAATTAAATTGTAATTTAAAGGCAAATTAAATTAAAATTTAAACGCAAATTAAACTAAAATTTAAAGGCAAATTAAACTAAAATTTGAAGGTAACTTTTTCTACAACCATTTAGAATCAGTACAAACGTGTCTTTACGAAAGGCTCGATTCATTCTCGTTGCGCGCGCCGATTGTGAGGAGAAGGGGAAGGCCCCGACCACTCTTCACACACTGCGCGCGCAACTCAGCCGAACGAACTTCTGCACTAAAATCTTCGGCCATCATCAATTCATCACTTTTTAAGGGCTCGAACCAGTGAAAGTATTTAAAAATACGGACTTTACGGACCAAAAATGAAAAATTACGGACCATTTACGGACCAATTACTGACAAAAATATATAAGAGAACATTTTACTTAAAACTATAAATTAGATTTTTTCATAACTAAAAAAAACATGAAGATATCGATAACTCCGAGTCTTCATGTTTTTTATAATAATTAAAGATAGAGTGATAAAATCATCATCAATTCAATTATTATTTTCAAGAATTTTTAACTAAAATTATTCTTAAAATCGATTATTTTTAATAATTTTCGAAAAAGTTCTTTGACAATTTTCAAATCTATTTCTTTGCAATATTCGATTTTTCAATTATTTGTAAATTCTTCAATTAAATATGTATTAGAAAATAAAAACTTTAAATAATATAAAAAAAATTCCCAATTAAAATTTCTCAAAAAAATTAATTCCACAGAATTGTTACTTAGTTAAAAATAAGAAAAATTCAAATTTTCAAAAATTTGAATCTGAAACCTTTTCAAAATTTAATTATTTTTAAAATTTTACGCTCTAATACTTTTAATATTCAATTATAATCTAAAATTTTAACTCAAATTCATTTTTAAATCAATTTTTATGAGAAAATTCTGCCAGAATTTCATTATTTAAATACAAAAAAACAATTTATTGAATAATTACATATGTTTCTTAAAATTGAATTCTTTTAAAGAATTGTATCAACCAATTTTCAAATAATTTGAATTCTTTTGCAAAATTTTATTAAAATAGATATTAAAAATAATTAAATTAGGGAAAATTTTTGAAAATAATTGAAATTTTGCCAAGAAATTTATAAAATTTTTTAAAATAATTCAATTTTAGAGAAGAATTTTATTATTTATAAAGATAATAATTAATTTAAGCAAAGAATTGCATTAAAAATTTTGAATGCAATAATTTTATTCTTTAAAGAAATTTAATTAAAAACCCATTTTTAAATCAATTTTTATGAGAAAATTCTACGAGAATTTAATTATTTAAATACAAAAAAACAATTTATTAAATAATTACATATGTTTCTTAAAATTGAATTCTTTTAATGAATTGTATCAACCAATTTTCAAATAATTTGAATTCTTTTGCAAAATTTTATTAAAGTAGATATTAAAAATAATTAAATTAGGGAAAATTTTTGAAAATATTTGAAATTTTGCCAAGAAATTTATTAAATTTTTTGAAAATAATTCAATTGTAGAGAAGAATTTTATAATTTATAAAGATAATTGATAATTTACGCAAAGAATTGCATTAAAAATTTTGAATGCAATAATTTTATTCTTTAAAGAAATTTAATCAAAAATTTATTAAAAACAATATTTAAATTCTAATAAATAAATTGTAGCAAAGGTTATTAAAATAATTAAATTTCTTTGATAAATTTTAATAAAAATTTTTAAGAATAATTACATTTTTCGAGGAATTTGATTAAAATTGTATTAAAAATAATTGAAATACTGCAATTAGCTTTTTTATTCATCAAAATAATTGAATTCCTAATAAGAATTTTATTATTTGCCAAAAAAATTAAATACCTGTGAAAATTTTATTATTTATGAAAATAATTGAATATTGCGAAGAAATTTATAAAAAAAATTTGTAAATAATGAAATTCTTGTTAAATTCTTATTATTATTTGAAAATAATTAACTCTCTAAATCTGAATTAGTAGAATTCTACTAACAATTAGTAAAATTTTACTAATTGTTAGTAGAATTATTACTAAATCATTTAGTGGACGACTTTTCACCATTTCATTAGTAACTTTCTACTAATTCAGATTTAGAGAGAAAGGTTTGTGTAAAATTTTAGTAGACTTTTTTTTAAATAATTGAATTCTTTTGGAAAATTTTATTAGAATAGTATAGAAACCTATTAAAAATCATTGAATTGAGAAAAAATTTTGAAAATAATTGAAATTTTTCCAAGTGTTTTATTAAAATTTTTGAAAATAATTGATATTTCGAAGAAAAATTTAATTATTTCTAAAAATACTTGAAATTTTGACGAGAATTTTCAAAAAATTTTGAACATAATTGAATTTTTGCGAAGAATTTTATTACTTTTGAAAATAATTGAATTCCTTCAATCATTTGTGATTTCTCTAAAATCATCTAAATTATATCGTATAATTTACGTACTTTACGGATCTTTTTCAACCGAATTACGGACTTTACGGACCTTTTTTCAAAAAAACGGACTTTTACGGACTTCAAGCAAAGTTACGGACTTTTACGGGATTTACGGACCTAGTTCGAGCCCTGCTATTTAAATTACTGAACAGTTCATAGCCGAACCGTTTTGGAATAAAATAAATAAATCTGCAAAAAGATCAGTTCATGTTGAACGGAATTTATTAAATCTTTCAAAATTTCGAAAAAGCGTGATTTCGATCTGAAAACTGATGGAAGAGAATGAAAATGAATTCACAAAAAAGTTTCTATAAGTCATATGCCCTTATTTCCGTTTCCACTTGCGGAAACCGTTTCTTCTCCCCAGTCTTCATCACTTCGCGATCCTTCATCATCATGACATTATGATGCGCCCCATGCAGTGCATCAAGATAAAATCGTCGCCAAAGTATTGCATTCGTATCGACTTGTTTCGTCCATTCGGACCATTCGCCACGACTCACTGGGCCTTGTTTTTGCATTTTTTGTATCTCCCTAATGAGCGATTGTAGCCAAACACTCCAATTTTTCGCCGTCTCTGTCGTATTATTCAGCCACTTTGTCCAATCGCGAACTTCAAATGACTCGACTTGCGCTGGATGATCATTCACTAGGGCCACTTGCGATTCGGTTAGGATTTTACTTAGCCAAATGGCAATTTTTCCCGATAGCACGTCAATTAGGTCCTTGGCATTGTTGCTGAGGAGAATGGGATCCTCGAGGGCTACTGCTTGCGAGCATTTCTCATAGATTGCACGATGTAAACGATTTATTAGTGGATCGGTGAGGGTATTTTCCTCGTCACTTTCCATTGTTTTGTAAATTGTTTGGAAGATTTGCATGAAATTGATGAAGGGAAGATCGGTTTGGAAGAGTTTTAGGTGATCGGTGCTGTTAAAGGGTTCGGTTTTTGATGATTTTTGATGGGGGTCTTGATGATCTGTTTCTGTATTTTTGGGTGATGGTTCTTTATCTGCTTGTTCTTTTTCTTCTTGGTCTTTTTCACCTTTTTCTTCTTTTCCTTCTTGGTCTTTTTCTTCTTTTCCTCCTTCTTCTTCTTCTTCTTTTCTTTCTTTTCCTTCTTCTTTTTCTTTTCCTTTTTCTTTTTCTTTACCTTCTTCTTTTTCTTCATCTGCTGCTTTGTCGTCTTCAGCTTGTTCGAAAGCTTCTTCTCCTTCGTCAGGTCTTTCTTCAGTGTCTGCTGTAGGTCCACTACCTTCTTCCTTAGCTCCTTCTTGAATTAATTCTCCATCGACTTCAGTGTCCTTTTCCTTTACATCCGGTTGAATTTGACTCTCAGCTTCCTGTACTTCCGGTTCCTCTTGCACTGATTTGTCCTCCAGTTCCATTCGGGCGTCTTCCCAAACGTCGGATTCGGATCTTTCCCGCTCGCTCTTGTCACCCTTTTCTTCACCATCATCTTTATCATTATCATCTTTACCATCATCTTTACCATCATCTTTATCTTTACCATAATCTTTATCTTTACCATCATCGTCTTTATCTTTACCATCATCGTCTTTATCATCATCTTTACCATCATCGTCTTTACCATCTTCTTTACCATCATCGTCTTTACCATCTTCTTTACCATCACCATCTTCATTAACTTTACCATCTTCTAGATAATCGCCATCATCGTCATCATCATCATCATCATCATCCATTCCATCATCTCCAAAACCACCCTGAATTCCCTCCTCGTCAGTCTCCTCCTCCTCCTCCTCCCGCTGCCTTCGCGCCCTCTCCTCCTCAGTTTCGCGATTCGCCTCGGCAACTTCCTTAATAACGCCCGAAACCCAAGAGGCAATGATGTCGGCCAAAAAGTGCATTTGCTGCGAACGACGATCGCCATTACCGTCCGTCGGTGTGTACTCTAAAATTCGACTCAATCGTCGAAGAATAATGTCCATGATCACTTGATACTCGTCTCTCTTTGGCATTGGACATTGCCAATTGATGATACTCTTCACGAATTTTTCGGCCATTTGGTATTGACAGCAAACTGCCTCGGGATCGAGTCGACGCGGCTCATTGACATTATTAACATCATTGGCAATTCGCTTTTCATTCTCCTTACACTTTCCCTCGCGTCTCTTATTCTTCCGTCGCTTCCTTCTCGTGCGATATTTTCGATCTCGTAACAATTTCGATGCCTGCCTGTAGAAAAAAAGAAAAATTTCCGCTTATTTTCAATAATCTGCATTACCGACCAACGATAATTACCATCGGTCGATAAAGAAGAACTAAAAAAGAATAATATACAGTTTTCATACTCTGGCGATAGTGATGATTCAGTTTCGAGCATTCTTATCAAATTGTCAATTAATTCGGATGGCAATACATTGGATGAGTGTTGAATTGTTTTTAAAATATGATTTCTCGTTGGTTTTGCGAGTTGAAGAATTCGAGGTGAGACGGGCGCTAATTTTCGAGTGACTTCTTTTTGTAAACAAGGCGGTGGACATTTTCTTCTATAAAATTAAAGAAAAAAAATTTTTTTAATGTTACTAAAATTATGCTCTGATTTTTTGTTTAAAGATACTAATTATACTTTAATTTTTTGTTTAAAGATACTAATTATACTTTAATTTTTTGATTAAAGATACTAATTATACCTTAATTTTTTATTTAAACTTACTAATTATACTTTAATTTAAGAAAGAAAAATTTAATTTAGTCTTATTTTGAATTTCTTTTTAAAAAAAAACTTATTACGTGGGAGTTGCAAGAATATCGAGATACTCCTTTTTTGATATTGTATTTCTGGGAACTGGATTTGATTTTGGTGGGATGCATTCCTTTTCAAAAACATTCATTGTTCGCCATTTCAACTCTCTTTCGGATTTTAATCTCTTTTTAGTCGTGCAGCAATCTTCGTCTTCATTTTTTTTCTAAGCGTGAAGAAGTTGATGCATAATATGCATAATATTCCATTATTAGGTAAATTTGTTAATTAAATGGAAAATTTAATAATTAATTTGAAACTTGATCAATTTATTAGTAATTTAGTAAGTAATAAGTAATTTAGTAATTAATTAGGAAATTTAGCAAATATATTAGACATAGTAATAACTTGATTAATTTGATTTAATAAATTAAGAAAATTAAGTAATCAATTAGAAAATTTGGCAATTAACTAAGAAATTTTGTAGTTAATTAAAAAATTTAGAAATTAATTAGAAAACTACGTAATTAATTGAGAAATTAAGCAATTATTTAAAAAATTTAGTAAATAATTAAAAAATTTAGCAATTAGTTAAAAAATTTAGTAATCAATTAGTAAACTTAGCAAACATTTTTAAAAAATTTACAAATTTAGGAGGTTTAGTAATTATTTAGAAAATTTAGCAATTATTTAAAGAATCTAGGAGACTTAGTTATTATTAAGGAAATTTAGTAATTAATTAGGAAATTTAGTAATTAATTAGGAGATTTAGCAATTATTTAAAAAATTAGTAATTATTTATGAAATTTAGCAGTTATTTAAAAAATTTAAATTAATTTAGGAGATTTAGTAATTATTTAAAAAATGTAGTAATTAATTAGGAAATTTAGCAATTACTTAAAAAAATTAGTATTTTATTAGGATATTTAGCAATTTTTTAGAAAATTTTGTAATTAATTTAAAAATTTAGAAATTAATTAGAAAACTAAGTAATTAATTGAGAAATTTAGCAATTATTTAAAAAATTTAGTAATTAATTAGAAAAACTGGCAATTATTTAAAAAAATTAGTAATCAATTAGTAAATTTAGCAATAATTTTTAAAAATATTTTAATTTAGGAGGTTTAGTAATTATTTAGTAAATTTAGCAATTATTTAAAATATTTAGAAGATTTAGTAATAATTTAGGAAATTTAGCAATTATTAAGAAAATATAGTAATTAATTAGAGAACTGAGTAATTAATTAGAAAATTTAGCAATTTTTAGAAAATTTAGTAATCAAATAGGAAATTTAGCAATTATTTTTTTTAAAAAATTAAATTTAGTGGGTTTAGTAATTATTTATGAAATTTAGCAATTATTTAACAAATTTAGGAGATTTAGTAATTATTTAGGAAATTTAGTAATTATTTAGGAAATTTAGTAATTAATTAGAAAATTTAGTAGTTAATTAGAAGATTTAGCAATTACTTAAAAAATTAGTAATTAATTGGAAAATTTAGCAATTATTAAGAAAATATAGTAATTAATTAGAAAACTTAGTAATTAATTAGAAAATTTAGTAATCAAATTGGAAATTTAGCAATTATTTGTTTAAAAAAAATTTATTTAGGGTGTTTAGTAATTATTTATGAAATTTAGCAATTATTTAAAAAAATTTAAATTAAGTTAGGAGACTTAGTATTTATTTACAAAATGTAGTAATTAATTAGGAAATTTAGCAATTATTAAAAAAAATTAATATTTTTTTAGGATATTTAGCAATTTCTTAGAAAATTTAGTAAATAATTAGGAAATTTAGCAATTATTTAAAAAAAAAATCTTAATTTATGAGATTTAGTCATTAATTAGGAAATTAAGCAGTTAATTTAATAGTTTAGTAATCAATTATCAAAAAATTAAATAATTCAGCAATTAATTGAAATATTTAGCATTATTTCATGCGAAATATAAATAATGCCATTTAAATTACCTACTGTCGGTACTGTAAATACCAATTGTCAACGTAAATCAAAAATACCTTACCGACAGTAGATAACAGATTTTTTATTCATTTTTCCACGAAATCGAATTACCTTTCTCGTACTCCTATTTTTCAATTTGCCATTTTCTTCATTAGCCGTTTCTTCCCGATCATTCGCCACTTCATCCTTATTCGGTGTTATAAAATTATCTTCAACAATTTCTTCATTTTTTTCCCCTTCATTCTCGTCGGGCGTGGCAAATCCTTCATCTGTAGGTTCACTTTCATTTTCCTCCATATTTGTTTTTTATTATTATTTTTATTCTTTTCTTTAAAATTTAGAAAACATTTTCATTTCGGAACTCCATTTTTGATGGTGTATTTTTTTATAAATTTTTATTGAAGAAATTCATCATTTCTTTCGGTTTTTTTTATTTGTTTATTCAATATTAATTTTATTTATAACCGAAATTTTCTACATTTTGAATAATATTTAAGAAAAGGAAAATTTTTTTTAGTTAAAATTGTGGACACATTTCTGTCATTGTGAATTTTTGATGGAGGACTTTTATTTTAATAACAGTGAAGTTTGATCATTGTTTTCGATTTTGTTTCTTCTACAAGCTTGCGCTTTTTTAAACGTATTTTTTTTTTTTTTAACAATAATAGTAGCAAGAAAAATCAATAATACAATAATAACAATAACAATAGTACTAATAATAATAATAATAATAATAATAATAATAATAATAATAATAATAATAAAATAATAGTAATAATAATAACTGAAAATAATAAATGCGAAATTAGTCCAGAATATAACCTCTAAATCGCGTATATCGTAATTTTTATACGAGACAGAAAAAGACAGAAATATCGTTTGTCCTTTTCTAGAGAAGGAAAAACTATATTTCTATCCTTTTCTCTCTTGTGTAAAATTGCGTACTGCAATTTAAAGAAAATTTGCGGTTTTTATTCTGGTTAATAATAAATTATACATTTTTAGGTTAAGTCAGTAGCTTTTATTAGTTTTTTTCTTAAATAATTAATAAAAAAGAAAAATTTACGCTCCAATTAATATTTTGTTCATATGAAGTAAATTCCGTAACTGCCCAACCCTGGTCGCTTGTTACCAACTGCGGGGAAGTCCACGATTCCATCTCTCAGTTTCCCCAGAACACTGTCAGATGTCACATGCCGTCATATCCTCGACACGGATACCTCGTTCGTTTACTAATCGATCACAACAGAACACACACTGTTGGTGGTGTGGCTCCGACGTTCGTGTTCCCGTTTCTATTGACAGAAAGGACGTCACTCACAGAAGAAGGTGGATTACTATATATCTAAAACACATCTCTCTCTCTCTCTCTATATATATTTGCTAAACAGGAATATAATGTTGAACAGTAGTGTGGAAGTTTTGGTTTTCATTTGTCATCTTGATCCGTGACATATTTTTCAATAATGCTTATGTGAGAATTGACAATTGTCAATTCCAAATGAAAAAAAATGAGAACGATAATGCGTTGTTAAGTGCGTTAAAGAAGAATGAAATAACACACGGTTAGTTTATAAAAAGGGCAAAAAATTACGTTTGCTTATCAATAAAAACAAGAAAGAAGGAGAAGAAAAAAAACGACAGGATTATGATGAGATAACGATTGCAGAATGAGGTACAGAAGCAGAGACCTTCTCGGTTATGCAGTCTTTACCCTGACTCTGCAATTTAATGGTAAGTCATTTATTTTTCTGTTTGAAAAAAAAGGAGAGAAAGAAAATATACAAAAACTATAGACATTTCTTATCAGTTTATCATTGACCGATTCAACAGTCCCAGGGAAAAGTAGGCCAAAGCATGTGTGATGAAAGAAAATATTGTCCTCCGAAAAGGTCAAAGACTTTCGTTTTGGAAAAAAAAATTATCTGTTTTTTTTCCGGTTCATGAATATTCTTTGTTTTAGAAGCTTGTTTACTTTATTTCTTTTGCTATTAGTCACGAGGGAAAAAAATAGAAATTATATTCAAAGCAGCAAAAAAAAAAATTTTAATTATTAAATTATTTCAATAACTGTTTTTCTTTAATAGGAAAATAATTTAATTTTATTTTTTATAATTGTTAAACAGGGTTGCCACGCTTTTATCTTTTTCAAATTCCCTGACTTTTCCAGGTTAAAAAATAGAATTTTTCCAGGTTTTTAAAACTATATTTATTATTATTTAGAAAATTATTAACTTCATTCATCAATAAATATTTAATTATTATTTTTTCATACAGAAATTAAGAATTAAAAATTCAATTATTTTTTTATCTTTTATTATTTATTCCTCAAAGAATTAAATTATTTTCAAAAATTCCAATGAATTTCTTATGTGACAATTCAATTATTTTAAAAATAATTTTAATAACATCTTCGTAGAAATTTAAAAAAAATTTTTAAAAAAATTATTTTTTAATTTAATTTTATTTAAATTTTAAAAATTTCTCAAACTTCAATTATTTTCAATGTCTATTATTTCAATAAAATTTCACACAAAAATTCAATTATTTAAAAAGAAATTTTAATAAAATTAGTTTCAAGAATTCAATTATTTTCAAAGCTAACGTAATTCTTCGCAAAAAATCCAATTATGTTCCAAAATTACCAAAAATTCCCGTCAAAATTTAAATTCTCTTTATAAATGAAATGTATAATAAAATTTTTCTCCGAAATTTAAATATTTCTGAAAAATTTTAATAAAATTCTTGTCAGAATGACAATTATTTTTAATATACAAAATTTTCATCAAATTTCTCGAAAAATGCAATTATTTAAAAAAAAATTATTAAAATTTTGTAAAGAATTCAATTATTTGGAAATTTGTCGATAAAGTTTAATTATTTAATAAATTGTTTGTTTCTAGAGTTAAATATATGAATTCTTGTAGAATTTTCTAATAACAATTTTTTAAATAAAATATTCAATTATAATCGAAAATTGTAGCTGAAATTTATTTTTAAATCAATATTTATTAGAAAATTCTACAAGAACTCAATTATTTAACTATAAAAGTAAACAATTTATTAAATAATAATTGAATGTTTCTAAAAATTGAATTTTTATAATAAATTTTATCAAAATTTAATTATTTTCTAATAAATCAATATTTTTTAGAAAATTCTACAAGAAATCAATTATTTAACAGTAAAAATAAACAATTTATTAAGTTATAATTGAATGTTTCTAAAAATTAAATTTTCATAATGAATTTTATCAAAATTTTATTATTTTGTTTTTTATTATTAAACACAACTTATATTATTATTATTATTTATTGTTAAGAGACAAATTTTAAAAAAAATTTAACAATAATTTCCTTTTTTTGGAGAAATTTGATGAAAAATTTTGTATATAAAGAATAATTGAATTTCGGTGAAAAATTTGATTTTTTTATAAAGACAATTTAAAATTTAAATAAAAATTTTTAACTTTGACAAGAATTTTTGTAAATTTTGAATCATAATAAAATTTTTGCGAATAATTGAAAATTCAACCTTTGAAAATCTACCGTTGAAAATAATTGAATTGAATATTTAAGTAAAATTAGATTTCAAGAATAAATACAATTGAATGTTAGTTAAAATAAATAGTAAATAATTTTTATAACAAAGAATATTAATGAAATGTAATTGAGTAGAGGATTTCTGTTATTGAAAATTAAATTCGATTAAAATACACTGATTAGATAATTTGATGTAACTTTTTTTTCCAGGCTGTGTCGAAGGCGGTGCTTCGTGTAAGGATTTGCAGGGTCGCTCTTATGAAACTGGTTTTCATTATACCCCTGGTTCTGAACCTTGCACACTCTGCGTTTGCGACAATGGCAATCCAAAGTGGTGTAAAGCCGTTATTTGTACATTTCCACAGGTAATTTACTAACTTTTTTTAAAAAAATTAAAATCTACATTTTCTCCAACAGTTTAGCTATCAGGAAATTATTTTTATCCGAAAATTCAATATCGACAAACGAATATTGATATTAAGAAACGAATAGTTGCATTTCTACTTAATCTCGAAATGAGAAAATGAAAACATTAAATAATAATTAAAATTGAATGAAATTAAATTAAATAATGTTTGAGAAATCAGAGCTGATAAAAATCATGATTTTTTTTTTAAAATCAAAAAAATCAGATTTTTTTTATTTAAATCGGATTTTTTTGATTTAAATCATTTTTTAATACTATTTTTTAAATATTTATTTGTTTAATATTAGGAATTAAAAAATTAATAATAGGGTGCATGCAAAATTTCATTTTTAGAATTTCCTGATTTTTCCTGACTAATTTTTCATTTTTCCTGATTAACAAATTTTTAAATTATTATTTAATACTCTGCATTACTAATTAAAATTTTAATAATGCATTTCAATTCAATTCATGTTTATTCTGCATATAAAAATACATTTTTGTGGCAGAAGAGTTCCGCTTAACTTTACACTTAAAAAAAATCTTATAAAAATTTATTAATGCTTTTTAAGTAACAATTTTATTTATAAAAAAACATAAGACATTTAAAAAATGTTTGTTTAATTATTAAATATTATACAAAAAAAGTCTAAATACAAAAACTAAGTTTATCAAAGTTTTTTAATTTGTGGTTTCTTTCGATTAAAATTCCCTGACTTTTAAAGAGTTTTTAAAAATTCCCTGTATTTTTCTGACCAACTAAATCTCTGATTTATAATTGTTTTTATAATTTGTGGCTACCCTTAATAAAAAATACATATATAAATTCTTGTTACAATAAAATTTGTTTTAAAAAAGTTTAGGAAATCTTAACAAAATACTGATATTTAATGCTTCTTTGACTCAAATATAAAATACAGATTTTTTATCTTTCAATAACTTTCGCCAAATAAACAAAAAATAATAATTATTATTTTCTGATATTCATTATATTATCTTTATAAGATATTCTTTTTTACTTTTATTTAATTAAAAACTTTTAACATAAATTCTAATTTTGTATCCTTTTCGGTTTCTAATGCATTTCGCAGTTTGATTTAAATCATGATTTAAATGTCAAGATTTAAATCAAGATTAAAATTATGATTTAAATCAACTTGATTTAAATCATTGCAGCCCTGTTGAGAAATATTTTTCTTTTCGGTTTATTTGGGAATTTTCTTTTCTGCAGGAGACTCTACCTAAACAAGACTGCAAATCATTTCGATTTGGTAACACGTGTTGCGAATTCATCTGTGTGGATGATACATTGTCTTCCGTATCGAATGAAAAAACTGAAGGCGAAGGAACAACAATTGCAGAAGGCAATGCAAATTACGACACTGGCTTGCGATTAGTCGCCAGTTGTATTACGGCAATTCTGTCGCTGAGTCTTCTATTTTTTTTAATTCACCGTCTACGACAACGAAAAATAAGAGGTAAACATGGAAATTTAACAGAACTATAATTATTCAATTAATTATTAATTAATCATTAATTATTAATTAATCATTAATTATTAATTTTCAACTATAATTATTCAATTATTATTCAGAATTATTCATTATTTAACAGAATTATTATTAATATTATTATTATTATTATTTTCCATAATTGAAATTATCTAGGTACTATTTTAGAATTCTGAAAAAAATTGTTTTTTCAAATACGTTATTTATTTCCCCCTGGGAATTAAAATTTGCAAAAACAAACTTCAATTTAAATTCTTCTTAATTATTTCTAAACACTACAATTGTGCCTCACATCTAAAATTTAACTTAACTATTTTGAAACAAAATTAAAAAAAAAATTCTCGAAAGAAGTTCATTAATTTCCCAAAACGATTAAATAAATTCTTCGATATAATTCTATTGTTTTCATTAATAATAAAATTCGTCGTAGAACTGCAATTATTTTTAATTTAATTGTAGTAAAATTTCTCGAAAGAATACAAAAATATTTCGTCAATTTTTATTCTATGCAATTATGTATTCTTTTTTATAGACTCCCTGAAGAGAAAATTATTTCTAAAAGTTTGTGTGTAACTGGATTAAAAGTATTGTCTGAATGTTTTATTTACTTTCTTGTTTTACTTTTTTTTTCATTAATTAGCAAGTGCGAAGCGTGCGTATATTCATCGCTTGAATGATGAACTGTGTCATCCATTTCTGTAGAGTATTGAGAGAGGGGAGAGAGAGAGAGAAAGAGTGACGTTAATGCCCTTGGGATATATATGCAGATCTAGTCGAGAAGATTGGAGAAGGAATCGATTTTAATTTTACTTTTTTCTCTATATTCGATAATGGAGTGTCTTTTGAGTTTGTTCCCGAATGCGGTAATAAAAGATAGTTATTGTTATCATCGTCAATACAACTTGGTCGATTGTTTTCGATTTATAATTTTGGTCCAACAGTTTATCTATTTCCGTTTCCAAAAATTCAATTAGGTTTTTTTTCAATTATAATTTTTTACTATTTCGGTTTTTTTTCTCTTCTAATTTTTACTATTTCAGACTTTTTCTATTCCATAATTTTTTACTATTCTGGTTTTTTCCTGTTTTAGTTTTTTACTATTTAAGTTTTTTTCCATTTCATTGATTTTACTCTTCTAATTTTGTACTATTCTAATTTTTTGCTATTCTGGTTTTTTTCTGTTTTAGTTTTTTATTATTTAAGTTTTTTTATTTATTCTAATTTTGTACTACTTTCGTTTTTTCTATTTTAGTTATTTTCTATTTAAGTTTTTTTCTATTTCCTTGTTTTTTCTATTCTAATTTTGTACTATTTTGGTGTCTTTCTATTTTAGTTTTTTACTATTCTGGTTTTTTTCTGTTTTAGTTTTTTACTATTTAATTTATTTTTTTTTCTATTTCATTGTTTTTTCTGTTTTAGTTTTTTACTATTTAAGTTTATTTCTATTTCATTGTTTTCTCTATTCTAATTTTTTACTATTCTAATATTTACTATTCTGGTTTTTTTCTATTCTAATTTTTTCTGTTTCATTGTTTTTTCTCTTCAAATTTTTTACTATTCTAATTCTTTACTATTCTGGTTTTTTTCTATTCTAATTTTTTTCTATTTTAGTTTTTGTACTATTTTGGTTTCTTTTCTATTTTAGTTTTTTTACTATTCTAGTTTTTTTGTTTTAGTTTTTTTCTATTTAAGTTTTTTTCTATTTCATTATTTTTTACTATTCTAGTTTTTTTCTACTGAATTGTTCTTTCTATTCTACTTTTGTACAATAATTTTGGTTTCTTTTTTGTTTTAGTTTTTTACTATTTAATTTATTTTATTTTTTCTTCTATTTCTTTGTTTCTTCTATTTCTTTGTTTCTTCTATTTCTTTGTTTTTTCTATTCTAATGTTTTACTATTTTGTTTTTTTGTTTTAGTTTTTCACTATTTCTTTCTATTTCATTGTTTTCTCTATTCTAATTTTTTACTATTCTGGTTTTTTTCTGTTTTAGTTTTTTACAATTTAAGTTTTTTCTCTTCTAATTTTTTACTGCTTTACTTTTTTTCTTGTTTTTCTTTCCAATTCTAATTATTTTCTACCTCAGTTTTTGTCTATTCTAATGCTTTTTCGAATAATTTCGGAACAATTAAAGTTGAAATTTGATTTTGTTTCAGTTTGCGTAGCTGGACGACAAAATCGGCAAGTGTCGGAGGACCAGAGAAGTCTGGGCAGTATGGGCTACCTGGAGAGAGGCGGCTTGCAGCACGGAGTGCCAATGGAGGACATGCCCTGCGGTGGTGGCTATCCTTTGTGGAAACCGCCGGGCAACTATTTCCCCCGTGGCGAAGCGCCTCCACCCTACGAGGAAGCGGTCGCAGCAGCTCGCGCCGAACAAGTTCTACTCTCCACAAGTCCCCACGCCCTCTCGCCTTCGAATTTTCCCAGTACTTACCTCACGAGTCACAGCAGCAACTCCAGCATGGCCCTCGTCGCCAACAGTCAAAACGGTTTGCCAGCGAGTTCCCCAACTCTCTCGTGCAACAACAACAACAACAACAGCAACAATAGCAATAACAACGCTGCCAGCACATCACCACTAATACCTACCTCAAATAGACCCCTGAGCAGTCCCGGAGCGCACTCGAACTGCTACCAACTCAGTCAAAGCGAGTCCGCCTCCACGGGCCTCTACGCCGGCACATCGACGACAAGTTTCACCATGGGCACCAACACCTATGAGAATTTGCCAGCGGCCAACATCTCCAGCATCACTCCACAGCACTCGAGTAACATTCTCCTACTGCCGAATCCATCTGTTCCAAAGACTTCTTATCATCATCACCATCATCATCATCAGCACCATCAACATCAACATACAACTCTTCCGCGACCGGGAGGAGCGTTCACGATATCGGCAACTCTGCCAAATTCCGGTGCATCAACTCATCGGACGATTCCCCGTTCACTGGCCACCACTGGCAGTCTTCGACTTCGACGTGAATTCATGGCACATCAGCCAATTGCACCACTATTCGATGCACCGCCAAAGTGCACTTCGCCGGAGCGCTCGCCAAGATCGGCGCCACCCTCGCTTCCAATCGTCGACACTGCCATTCGCTCGGACACACTCTACGAGGATGTCCTCCCGTCGAAGGCAACTGGCTCTCAGGCCGAGGCCAAGGCACCCGAAATCACACCTCTCATGTGTAAACCACCCGAGATCACACCCCTAATGTGTAATTACAAGGTACTTCAATATATTTACTCTTCTCTCTAAGTCAGAAAAATCACTGCAATTACGAAAAACGAAATTTTAACTTCTTAATAGTTACATTGTTTTTTAATAAAACATTTAATAGGGAAAATTGCAATTTAACCAAAAATAATAGTTGAATTCCTTCAAAGAATTTTATTATTCAGGAAAATAACAATTCTCGCGAAGAATTTTTATTAAAAAGTTTTTGAAAATTCTACAGAAATTCTGTTTGAAGAACTTCTAATTATGAAAAAGTATCATATAATTAAAAATTAATTAATTGAATATTAATTATAAGAAGTTATAATTGAAAAATAATAATGATTAAAAATTAAAATTATTTTTTGCCTCTATTCTTAAATTTCTTAAACTTCTTATCAGAAAAACCAGTTTTCCATTACTGATAAAAATATCTTAATAAACATAATTCATTCATAATTAATTAAATAAAAATTGACCAAATATTTTTGTATTCTTTCGAGAAATTTTACTACAATTACATTAAAAATAATTGCATTCCTTTGAAGAATTTTACTATTTTTTTTTTAATAATTAAATTATTTCCAAGAATTTATTAGAAGTTTGGGAAAAAAAATGAATTTTTTTCAAAAAATTTTATTAAAAAATAGAAAAAAATGTTTACTGAATCCATGAGTGATATTTTAGTAAAAAATTAAAATAATAACATTTTATAAACAAAATGAGGAATTTTTTAATTGTTACAGAGAATTTTTATCGAAAAATTTGACCATAATTGAATTATCAATTTTTTTATTTATCATTTCTTTAGGAAAATAATTTAATTCTCGCGAAGAATTTTGTTAAAATTTTTGAGAATTCTACATAAATTCTGTTTGAAGAATTTCTTTGAATTTTTTTTTTAAATAATGGAGTTTCTTTTTAATAATTGTAATTAAAATTTTTTTAAAATAATTGAATTTTATGAATCTTCCAAGTTTTTAAAACAATTGTGTTTGTTAATAATTAAAATTGAAATTTTAGAAAAAATTGAATTTTTTCAAGACATATTTGTTTTTTAGAAAATAATTGAATTTTTGCAATGATTTTCATTATTTACAAAAATAATTGAATTCTTGACAAGAATTTTATTAAAATTTTTGAAATAAAAATAATTGAAATTGTATCGAAGAATTTATTAAAATTTTAAGAAATAGTTAAATATTGTTATGAAGAATTTCATAGAAATATTTAAAAATAATGAAATTTTTTCGAATAAAAATAATTAAAGTTGTTTTGGAGATTATGAAATTTCTTTAAAGAATTTTATTAAAACTAACTATATTCAAAATAATTGGATTAATTTATTAAAGAATTTAAAATTCTTGTTGAAATTGAATTTTATGGAAATTTTGGAAAATAATTAAATTCTTTCGTGTAATTTTATTTAAATTAGATTAAAAAGTAATTTAATTCCTTCAAAGAATTGTAATATTTATAAAAACAATTGAATTGTTTGGAAGAATTTATTAAAATTTTATGGGAATATTTAAAAATATTTTAATTCATCCGAGAAATTCAATTAAAATTATTTTAAAAATAATTGAATTTTTGCAATGACTTATTATTTAATTTATAAATATAATTGAATTGTTTCGAAGAATTAATTAAAAAATTATAAAAAATAATTGAAATTTTCATAATTTCTAAAAATTACAAAAAAAATTCTTTCATAAAATTTTTATTAAAATTGTATTAAAAATAATTTTAATTTTTGAAAAGAATTTAACTATTTATAAACATAATTACATTTTCTTGAATAATTTATAAAAATTTTAGAAAATAATTCAATTTTATTGAAACTTCTCATAAGAAATTAAGAAAAAAATCTTGAATTCTTTCGTGAAAGTTTTTTTTAAATAATTGAATTTTTGCAAAGATTTTACTATTGACGTAATAAAATTTTTATAAACAATTTGTGTCATTTTTTAATGTTTAAAGAAAATAATTTTATATTTTACAAGAATTATTCTAATAATTTGGAAAATAATTGAATTTTGCAAATAAATTTTACAGAAAATTTTAAAAATGAATTGATTTTTGAGATGAAATCACTTCTAGAATTATTTTCAAGAAAATTGAATGATTGCAAAGATTTTACAAAATAATTGAATTGTTTCAATGGATTTATGCAAAATCTCAGAAAATAATTGAATTCTTTCGTGAATAATTAAATTGCATTGATTGTAAATGAATTATTATAAAAAATTTTATCAAAATAAAAAAAAATAATTGAATTCTTTCAAGGGATTTCATTTCAAATTGTATTAAAAATAATTTAATTCTTGTTGCGAATTTTTTTTTAACTTTGGAAATAATTGAATTGTTTTGGAAGAAAATTGAAATTCCTCTGAGAATTTGGTAAAAATTGTAATTTTAAAAATAATTCCATTCTTTCTAGGAATTAAATTTTAATTGAAATTACTCTTAGAATAAAGTCAAAATTGTATTAAAAAAAAATAATTCAATTCTTTTCAGAAATTTAAAGTTTAAAGTTTCCTCCGAGAATTTAGTCAAAATTATATTTACTTAAAAAAAATTGAATTCTTTTCAGAAATTTAAAATTTAAATTAAATTTCCTCTGTGAATTTATTCAAAATTGTATTTTTAAAAAATAATTGGATTCTTTTCAGAAATTTAAAATTTAAATTAAATTTCCTCTGTGAATTTATTCAAAATTGTATTTTTAAAAAAATAATTGAATTCTTTTCAAAAATAAAAAATTTAAATTAAATTTCCTCTAAGAATTTAGTCAAAATTGTATCTTTAAAAAAAATTAAATTCCTGTTGAGAATTTTTTTGGAAAACTTCCGTACAAATAATTCAATTGTTTAGAACAAAAATTAAAATTCTCGTTGAAAATTGAATTAAATTTTTTTTTTTTTAATTTTTTGCAGCCACCATTGGCATCGAGTAACGACATTAATCAGGATGGAAGTTTCGATTCCGTGACGTGCACCTGCAGTATGCAGGTTTTGCCGCCCTTGCACGACGAGGCCGACGATTATCGTAGCGAGTGTGAAAATTGCAAGAGTGCAACTGGTTCACGATATTATTTAGACAATGAGGACGAATTGGTGACATCGCCTCATGAGACCATGACGCTTCAGAGAAGAACCGAAGAAACTGCCTCGAGCGCGACACCTCAATATTACAGAACTTCACTCACTCTTCCAACAAGTACTCGTCAACGTTCAAGGTGTTTATTTACAAAAATCTCTTTTCTCTCTCATTACTAAATTTCGATAAATTCCCAATTTTCCATTTGATTTCTTTCTCTTATTGAGAATTTATTCCTTTCTCCTATTGAGAATTTATTCCTATTCGAAAATAATTTTTTACTATTCGAAAGTAATTTTTTATTATTCGAAAATAATTTATTATTATTCGAAAATAATTTGTTATTATTCGAAAATATTTTTTTACTATTCGAAAATAATTTATTATTATTCGAAAATAATTTACTATTATTCGAAAATAATTTATTATGATTCGAAAATAATTTATTATTATTCGAAAATAATTTTTTATTATTGGAAAATAATTTAATTTTTATCGAAACAATTGAAGTTCTTTCTGCGAGAATTAAATTTTTGTAGAAAATTTGTTTCTTTTAAATTTTTATCAATTTTTTCCAATTGTTGTTTCTGTTTTTTACAAATAAAAAATAATTTTTCCCGTTAATTTCAGGAGCGCCGGAACTCGGGGAAATTGGTTTAGTTCAATGCCAGAAAGCTCGACAGAATCTTCGGACGGCGAATAAACAAGTGAGAAAATTCTAATTCCAAAATTGAAGTCACAAAATCTGCCTGTACAATGTGAGTGCCAAAACTTACAGTTACCAAAATTTAGTACCCCGATAATCGTTCTCAAACAGTCATTTTTAGAAGCAAGAGGCAAAAAATAATGCTTACCAGTTTTCTAGCAGTATTACGATTCAGGGTACTATCGATCGAAATAGACTTGCAAAAAAAAAAAAAAGCAGGAACTCCACAAACATCTTCCTTAATAATAATCGAAAGTCCCCAAAATTAAAGTTTCCTCATCATTACAAGTTAATGAAGAAGTAAACCAAAAAATATAATAATTATCATTCACCATTATTTGTGTATATACCAAATTTTCATTTAATAATAATTATTATATTCTTACATTATTATTCCCATATTGTTTACTCAAAAATTGAGAACTAATTTTCTAATAGAAATTTTTATTTTTTTATATCTGTACATAAAATGAGAAAAAAACGAACTATTCCATAAAATAAAATTGCTTCCATTTTTTGAAAGTATGTTAATAATTTCTTGTTTCTCCTTCAATATAATCACAAATAATTTGTTTAACGACGAAAGATGTTTGTGAAATGCCTAGTCATTATATATTGGTCTTTTCAATATATATATTATAAATATATAAATATAGAGAAAGAAAATACTAATAATTTTATTTAAGACAAAGCGAACAAAAAAAAAATTCAATCAACGATTGGAAAGTAGATAACGTTAAAAAGTTACCGAATCGAACAAAAATATATGAACTAATCAATACCAAAAAAAAAAAAAGATAAAAAGAAAACCGAACGTCTTTATTATTGACGTTATTGGTGCTTGTGTATAAGTGAAATCAGATTTTATCATTTTCGAAATATAAAGAAAAACCAGTAGTCATTAAAATACATATATACATATATTAGTAATTAAATAGTGAATGTTAGAATATCGAGAAAGTACAATTTTTCAGAAAAAAAATGAAAATACGGTGTTCATCACGTTATTGTTGAAAAAGAAATTCTCCAACATTGAAAAAGATACAAACAAGAGTTTTAAATAATAAAGCAGAGAAATCTTTCCAAATTTTTTTCATTTCTCTTTCTTGAATATATGTTTTCATTTTGCAATCAATTGCTTTAAAAACCAATTTTCCAAACTGTTTGAAATAAGTTATAAAATATTGCCATTTTTAACTCGAAACTATTTTTCCAGTCTTAATTAATTAAATATTAATTCAAATTTGCAATTGAAAATTAATTAATTAAATTCTAATTAAAATATGAAATTGAAAATTAATTAATTAAATTCTAATTCAAATACGTAATTGAAAATTAATTAATTAAATTCTAATTAAAATATGTAATTGAAAATTAATTAATTAAATTCTAATTAAAATATGTAATTAAAAATTAATTAAATTCCAATTATAAAAAATTATAATTGGAAATTAATTAATTAAATAGGAATTAAAGGAATGAGTTAATTAAAAATAGAATAAAAGTAGAAAATTAAAAAATTCGAGAACAATTTCGTGAAATTGAGAAAAAGTTAAAAATTTAAAATTAAATTTTCATTAAAAATGAGAGACATCCTTAAAAGAAGGGAAATTTTCGAATAGAGTGAAATAATAAAATCTTGATACGTTTATCATTCTCTAATTATTATAAAGCTATTTAAAAAAAAGTGTAGCATCTACATCATCTCTTTCCAATCTAGAAATCTTCTCTTGTGCACCTTAAATAAAAGAAAAGCTATTATATCGATATAATCACAACTAACCTAGTGGAATGTGAAAATAAATAATTATATCATTTTCCGCAAAAAGAGAATTCATCAAATTTGCTTGCCATCAATTTTGGAAAACAGTTTTTAAAAAACAATAATAATAATAATAATTAATAATAAATCATAATTTAAAAAAAAATGAAATTGAAAATTAAAAATTAAATAATTTCAAGAATATTTTGAATTATTTTTTTTAATAAACTATGTTTTTGTATTTTATTTACAAAATGGAAGAAAATAAAAAATGTACTTTTAAGTACGTTTATTAAAAAAAATTGATTTTTAATATTTTTGTATTAAGACAATTAAGTTTTTTTTACAAATTGACAATTACTTGCTTTTTTAGTCAGTAAAATGGCAAATTTGTTTTTTAGTCAATAACTATTTTGAATATTAATGCTTTTGATTATTTTACAAAATCGAATTCAATTTTTAGTTTAAATATTTCATTATTTCGTAAAAAGAAATTTTTTACTCTAAAAATTGGCTTTTTTAAGCATTTCATAAGTTAATCAAATTTTGAAGAATTTTACTTCCGACTTCTGATAATAATTAAATTCTCTAAAAATTTGAACTTTTAAAAATATTTCTTTATTTTGTTTTAATTAAGAAAAAAACAATTCATTAAATTTAAAAATGAATGAATATTGCAGTATAAAATAAAATAAATAAAATATTTGAAAATATAAAAATGGAAAATAATGAAAATCCTCAAATAAAATTTTGAAAATTCAATTTAAAAAATGAAAATCAATTGAAATTGTCTTTAAAAAAATTCTATTGAAATATTTTTTAAATCTAATTTTCCTAAAAATATATTTTCTTATAAAAATAAAAAATTTATTTCTAAATAATTAGGTTGTAATATTTACACAATTAAAACTATTTTATCTATTTTATCTTTATGGATCTATTTCTTTATCTATTTTAACTTTTTAACTATTTTATTATAATTAAAATTGGAAAAGTTTATTTTTTTATTATTCTAATTAATTTATCGATTGCAAGAAGCAAACGAAATTTAAAGAAATTCGTAAACTTTTGTAAAAGTCGAAAAATTTTTTTTTTTTCGTTATTTTCGACAAAATTAATTTTTGAAGAAACGAAGTGAAAAATAATGTACTTATTAAATGTATCTTTAGTTATTTATAGTTTTAAAATAATAGCATTTGTCTTTTCAGTATATATACAATTATAATAAATGCTCGTGTTGCGAATATAAAGAGAAATCGATAAAACAAATTTGATGAAATTCTCAAAAGCAATCCACTGAAATGGGAACAAATAAATATTTATTTATCAATATTTATTGCCATTTTTTTCTATTTTTTTGCAAATAATTATCAGTATTATTTTTATTTACATTTTCATATTTCTTTTTCTTGTGTTTTTTAATCGCAATCCTTTGATTTCTATTGAAAAAAGGAAAAAAAAACTATTTCTTTAAAGCTCCAATCTTAATCGACTCTGGGTTGTAATTATATAAAAAAAAGAAGTAAAGTAATAATACTTTACAAAAAAAGGGCTGTTATCATATCCGATAAAATAGGAAAAGGAGGACAATTTTTTTTAATTTTCTTTTCTCTCCATAAGTGTAGAAAAAATATTCTTTTTTTCGTATGTGTCAACTTGTACGATGAGAATATCGATAATTGAAGGAAGAAAGCGAAAAGAAAAAGAAATGAGACGCTTGATTATTTTTTTTTATTTCGCGAAAATTTCTTTGTAAGTTATTTTCGAATATTATTCTAATATTATTCGAATATTATTCTAATATTATTCTAATATTAAAAAAATTAATTAATAATTATTAATTAATTATATTTTTATTTAAATATTTTATTCTCTGAAATATATTTTTTAAAAAGATAATTTTTAATATGAAAGAAGCAATTTTTCCAATTTAGGAATATTTTTTCCATTGTTCCATAATGTTAGGATAATAAATAAGCAGTAGCTAATAAATAAATAAATAAAATTCAATAATCGTGCGTCTCAAAAATATGCGAATAAAAAAATATCATTGTACAAAGTTTCTTCTGATTCCATTATAATATTCTAAAGCTGAACTATCGTTATTGACTCCTATCACATAAAACTATTATTATAAAACTACGTATTTAAGACAAGTGCTATTTTTCTTTCAATTTTTATAAACATATATATATATACATAAAATATATTTATATTGTAAACGTTGAACGTCTATTATAATATATACAATTCTCTGTTGAAAAAAAACAATCCAAGCTTTAAAACTATCATTTTGATATTATATTCTATTTTTATTTCGTTTTTTAAGAAAAATATCAATCACAATTGTTGCGAATTTAGTTTCATTGTGAAGAAAAAAAAAATTACTCTTACTCGCTCTTAGCAACAAAGAATTTCGATAATAATTTCTAATAAAAAAAACAAAAAAGAAATGAAATTTCAAACTACAAAAAAAAACAAACAAACGCATAAATTTCCACACAAATAGAATTGTAAAGCATGTATGATTGTTAAAAAAAAGAAGAAAAACAAAACGATACTATGTGATGTTCTGCTATCTGCATTCTGTTACTATTATTTATATGTTGTGATAATATTATAAAAAAATATATATATAAATATATTATAGAATCGTAAATCAGAAAATCGATAGTTGTGTCAACAGAATATTCCCCTTTGATCAATATTTTGTAACATAATTCATTAACTAAAAAATATAACTAAATATTTTTAATTATGTTACAATTTCTTAAGACAAGCTTTGTTGAGACAACTAATTTTTTTCACAAATATACGACTATAAATTAAATCACAAACTGCAGTGTGTTCTGCGAAAATGCTACAAGTTAAAAAAAAAATGTGTTCAGTATTGTAAAACAATTTCCCCATTTGTGCCAAAATTCATTTTTCTTATAACCATTAAAAAAAACACTGTCGACTTTTGTTACTTTTATCAATAATGACAATTCTCATGTTTCTTCTATTATAAGAAAAAATAAAGTTCGCTTGAACAGAGAACGGGACTTTGAGATGTTTTAAAAAAAAAAGAAAATCTTTTTTTCCGTTTAAAGGGTTTAAAGGATTTAATTGTGTAATTTTAGGTTAGAATTGAAAATTTCAAGTCAAATTCCCATTTCTCTGTTTAGCTGACAATTATGCTTTATCATTTTAAGAAAAATATACACATTTGACTTGACACTTTTAGAAAATAGAAAAGAAAAAAAATCTCTATTGAACTTACTTGTGTAGGTAAAAAAAAATATTACTCTATACAAATAAAAAAATCGAATATTCGAACTTTGGCCTTTTAATTTCGTCGACATTCCTATTTTTCCTTTTCAGAAACTTTGTTTATTTTCAACTTCACGTATGGAAATCTTTTAAGTAAACTTTGATTTTGTTGACAAACGAAAATTAAGAACGGAACGAGCGGAACTTTTGTTTTGACAGGTAAATTTTAGGTTATGTTGATCTGAATCGTAACTCCTACGTTCAGAGCATAACATTTAGAACCAAATCGTACTTTCCCTGAATTAACAAAATTAGCCAACGTCAACAATTTAAAGATTAATTTAACAAATTATTTTTGTAATTTTAGCAAAAAAAGTAAAGTTAAAAATGCGAAAAAGTAAAGTTAAAAGTGCATTTAAATTTGAATTTTCCCGCCAGTTTTGGACAGTTCAACAAAATGCCATCTGCTGTCAGAGTTGATTACCAGAATGATAAACTATGATTGAGTTTGGCTATCTAAATATGGAAAAATTACACGAGAGTTTATGATTGACCGTGAATGTGTGTTGGATGTGTGTTGTGTGTGCTGTGCGGGGAAGTGCGCGTGAAAAAGAGGCAGTAAACCAGCGAAGGAAAGAAAAGGATAAAGATACAGGACACCGTAAAACATGGCTGAAGCCGTTGTGGAGAATCCTCTGCTCACACGATTTTTTTGCCATGAGTGCAATTCCGAAGTGGATAATTTACTACCCGTGAGTAATTTTTTTCCACTTTAAATCCTCAATTTTACATTTCTCTCAATTTCCCAATAAATTGCGCTGTTCATTCGTCTACATTTTGTCGAAAGAAAAAAGTTGACATTTGAAATCCACGTATGATTCAGAGACACAACCATTCTCCCCACCCCCCTCTCACTTGTTTCAATGAATAAAATGAATTCTCTTCAACCAGCATTCAACGAGATATTTTTTCTCTCTTAATCGTCACATTTTGTAAATAGATTAACAATCCAGATTTTGGAAAAAAACACTCTTTACCATCATACTGAAAAATCAATAATGGCAAAAATTGTGGAAATTATTTCCTCTATACTCTGCCATCAATAAAAGTGTCATAACATTAACGATTTTTTTTTGTTGCGGGTTAATAACTTAAATAACTATTTACAGTGGAGAAAAATTGCATGTTTCGTCATTCTCTTTTCACTGGCTAGAGAATTAACAATTAGACTGGGAAAAATGTCAAGAATTTTTGTATTTTTAAATTGAGACACACACGGGTCATTGTATTGATGTTATTTCCTTATATAGAACGAGTATTTTTGTAATACGATTGATAAGAAATTGTTTTTTTTTAAATAATTATTTCCAGAATAGTCAATCTCTTGTTTTACTAATGAGAATTAGTAAATTGATTTTGAGTTTTATTGAGAAATTTAATTTAATGAACCTATTGTCTTATTGAAGGGGAATTTTAAATCCGGTTTCTTTTGGATTTGAAGAATGTTATTTATTTTTTTCATTTAATCGGTGTTATTGAGAAAATAATCTTTGTCAACAGAATTATACGTGTCCTATGTGCACTGGTGGTTTTATCGAGGAATTAGAAAATGGAGGGAACAACAATAGTTCGAATATGGACCTCGGAAGTGAGGATGCAGACATTGATGTGAATATTACAGGAATGAGTGTAATTTAATTGAAATTTTTACGTAGAGCTTTGAAAGGTCTTTTTTTTTTTTGCTTTGGAAATGTTTAGAGAGGGAAGGAGGAAATTATAATTCCTATCAAATGCGATAAGAGATTAGAAAATTTTATTACAGTTTCGTGTCGAATGGAAATACAAGATTAATGGTGAAAAAAAAGCTTTTCGAAATTTTATTAATTCTTAGAATGGCATTTAAATATCCAAAGGTCGAATTTAAATGTTTTAATTAATAAGAATAAAAATTTTAATTTATTTAATAAGAATAAAAATTAATTAACGAGGTGAAGAATATGAAAAATGGAGAAATTTCCAAATTAATAATTTAATGAGAGATTAAAAAGAAACATTAAGATAATAAAGTGGGGAATTTTAAATGAGTCAGGTAATTAGAAATGTTTCCAATATTTCGTCTCAGCAAATATTTTATTTTATTTTATTTAACTGTAAACTACATTAAATATGTAAACTAATTTTATTTAATTGATTATTGACTGAAATAAGTAAATTATTTTTTATTTCTCACAATTGGCAAACGAATTATTTGCAAATTGGAAAAAAAATTAATTTTCTTTTTCGATTGACACGAAACGAAAAAAATATTATTGGCAAATATCATTGATAGAATTTTCACGAAACTTACTCTCTTGTCTCCAATTGACACGAAACAAAAATAGATATGACGAAAATAATTAGTTTCCAATTTCCAAAAAATTTAATTTTTCATTATTCTAATTTGAAGCACAAAAGAAAATAGAAATTTTCTAACAAAAGTAGATTGAAAATAAATAAAAATATTTAAATGATTAGCATCGTCATAACAATGATTAACAGAGAAAAATAATAAAACTTTATTTCTAAATTTCCCCGAAAAAAATATAGTTACCGGAATTTCTTGACGATCAAGATCAAGATGAATTGCAGTCAGTTGGTCTTTCGCTTATCACCAATCAGGGTCCAATCAGTACGGGCAGTAGGGCCTTCAGACAAAGACCCTATGAAACACGATCGTCTGGCGAATCACGTGCTTCTGGAATTCACGGTAGCAGGTATCATCGTAGTAATCTATCCCGGTAATCATTATTTTTAGTTTTCATTCTAGATTTATCGACAAAGCAAAAATTATTTCATTTTCATTGAAAGATCAAGAGAAATTTTTAAAATTTCGAAAGAAGAGAATATTAAAGAATTTAATGAAATCATTTTTTTTCTTACAGCAATCATGGTCGACAGCAAGACACACCAATGACAATTGATAATTTACTTCATGATTTTATTTTCAATTTATCTGGTGTTGGATTTGGTGTACCGTCTCAGCAGGGTGCGGCAATTCCTCCCATGTATGCATTTTTTTGATTCGATTTTATTTCTTCTTTCAAGCATTTTTAATAATAAGTAATCAGGGTGTTTACTAATCGGAAAAATTGAAAAATAGCCGGGAATTCAGTTTGACCGCAAAAAAAAGCAGGAATTTTATGCCAAACGGGAAATTTTTTCACTAAATTCGAAAGAAGTCTTATTATTTTAATTTATTTTTAACAAAACGTTCTTTAATTCAATTTTTATAGATATTTGAACCGTTCTCTGTAAATTAAAAATTAAGAATAAAATTAAAAATAAATTTAAAATAATTATTTAATTACTTTTTTTTAAACAGTGAAATTCTTTGCAAAAATTCAATTATCACCAATGTAATTTTTATAGATATTTAAACCGTTCTTTATAAATTAAAAATTAAAAATAAATTTAAAATAATTTTTCAATTACTTTTTTTAAATAGTGAAATTCTTTGCAAAAATTCAAGTACTATCACAAATGTAATTTTAATAAAATTGAAAAATCAAATTTTTGAATTATAATTATAAAGAGACAAGATTATTTTTGAATTGAAAACAAAATTGAAAAAATTCTTTGCTTAATTCAATTATTTTTCAAATTTTCAATTAAAATTATTAAAAACAACATTTTCAAGAAATTTAAAAGAAACTCGTCAAAAGAATTTAATTGTTTACCAAATTTTTGAAGTCATTTCTAGTTTTATTTTTGTTTCGAAATCAAATTATGTAACGAGAACAAAATCGGGAAAAATTATGAAAAAATCGAGATGTTTGTTATAAACGAAAATAGTAGACACCCTGTAATAATATTTGCTTTTTGTTTAAATAGTAATAATCATTACCACTACTATTATTACTGTTTGCCTAAATTCGTTATTTCAATTTTTTTTCACAAAAATTAATGATAGTTAATAATTTGTGTAAGAATAAAAAGGGCTAAATATGTTTTCGTAAACTTATTTTTCTCAAAAAATTACTAACTTCGAACTTGAAGACGATATTTTTTCATTGAAAAATATATATTTAAAAAGCCGTAATTAAACTGTTTATTATTCTATTTTACAAAAGGCGAACTATAAGAATAGTAATAATAATAACAGTGATTGATTTTAATTGTTGAGTTAAAAAAATGTTTTATTTTTAAAATAATATAGATTCAATCTTAGACTGCTGATAGGCAATCCAGGAGATTATGTATGGGGACGCGAAGGTTTAGATGCTATTGTAACGCAATTATTGAATCAAATGGATTGCACTGGCCCACCGCCATTACCAAAAAAGCAAATTGATGAAATTCCTACGACAGAAGTATCTCAAAGTCAAGTTGGTAAGATTCTTTTTTCTCAAGTTTTCTCTCCTGTTTATTCCTTTTTCTATCAAGTTTTTAAAAAAATATTTTTTGTTTCTTAACATTTTTTATAAGTTTTCTTTTCAAATATTTTCAATTTTAAACCTAATGTATTGAAAATCATCGAATATTGCAAAGAATTTTATCAAAAAATTTTATTTGAAGAATTTTATTAAAATTTTTTAAAATCCGAATTAAATTCCTTCTAAAAATGTTATTTAATTCTCGTGAAGAATTTTATTAAAAGTTTTAAAAATCCTAATTCAATTCTTTTGAAGAATTTCTTTGAATTTTTTTTAAACTAATGGAGTTTCTTTAAAAATTTGTAATTGAAAATTTTGAAAGCAATTGGATTTTATGAAGAAGAATTTTATTCAAATTGTATTAAAAATAATTGATTTCTTGCGAAGAATTTTATTACTGTTTATAAAAATAATTGAATTGTCCCGAAGAATTTATTAAAATTTTAGAAAATAAATGAATTTTATGTTAATATTTGAAGATTAAAATTCTTTCGAGTCTATTAAAATTGTTTTGAAAATAATTAAATTCCCGCAAAGGATTTTACTATTTATAAACATAAATGAATTATTGCAAAGAATTTTACTATTTATGAAAAAAATTGAAATGCTTCGAAAAGTTTATTTAAATTTTGAGAAAGAATTAAATTGTTATGAAGAATTTTATAGAAATAATTGAAAATAATGAATTTTTGTTTTCTTTTTTATAAATATTTTGACAATAATTGGATTAATTTATTAAAGAATTTAAAATTCTTGTTGACATTGAATTTTATGGAAATTTTTGAAAATTGAATTCTTCTGTGTAATTTTATTAAAATTAGATTAAAAATAATTTAATTTTTTCAAAGAATTGTAGTATTTATAAAAATAATTGAATTCTTTCCAAGAATTTATTAAAATTTTAGGAAATAAATTAAGTTTATAGAAATAATTATAAAATTTTGAATTCATCCGAGGAATTAAATTTAAAATTTTTTTGAAAATAATTGAATTCCTACCGAGAATTTTACTATTTATTAAAATTAATTGAATTCTTGCGAAGAATTTTACTTTGTTTATGAGAATAATTTAATTATTTCGAAGGATTTATTGCAATTTTAGAAATAAATTAAATTTTTTCGAAGTGTGTTAAAAATATTTCTAAAACTTGATCTCTTTCGCGAAATTCAATTAAAATTGTTTTAAAATTAATTGAATTTTTGTATAGATTTTTACTATTTATAAAATTAATTAAATTTTTCGCTATAATTTTACTATATTTGTAAGAATAATTTAATTATTTCGAAGGATTTATTAAAATTTTGAGAAATAATTAAATTAGTAGAAAGAATTTTATACAAATTGAAAATAATGAAATTTTGTTTTCTTAGATTAAAAATAGTTTAATTTTTTCAAATAATTGTAGTATTTATAAAAATAATTGAATTGTTTCAAAGAGTTTATTAAAATTTTAGGAAATAAATTAAGTTTATAACAATAATTATAAAATTTTGAATTCATCCGAGAAATAAAATTAAAATTGTTTTGAAAATAATTGAATTTCTGCCGAGAATATTACTATTTATTAGAATTCATTGAATTCTTGCAAAGAATTTTACTTTGTTTATGAGAATAATTTAATTATTTCGAAGGGTTTATTTAAATTTTAGAAATAAATTAAATTTTTTCGAAGTGTGTTAATAATGTTTCTAAAAATTGATCTCTTTCGAGAAATTCAATTAAAATTGTTTTAAAAATAACTGAATTTTTGTATAGATTTTTACTATTTATAAAATTAATTAAATTTTTCGCTATAATTTTACTATATTTGTTAGAATAATTTAATTATTTCGAAGGATTTATAAAAATTTTAGAAATAAATTGAATTTTTTTTTTAAAGTGTGTTTAAAAATATTTTTAAAATTTGATTTAATTGAATTGCGAGAAATTCAATTAAAATTGTTTTAAAAATAATCATGAATTTTTGTAAAAATTTTACCACTTAAAAAAATAATTGAATTATTTATGGAGGATTTATTCCAACTTTAGAAAATTATTGAATTCTTTCGTGAAATTTCATTAAAAATTTTAAAATATCAACAGTAAAAATTAATTGTGTACTTAATAAGAAAGAAAAGCCATAAATTACCACAGAAAGATAATAAAAAACACACAAAAAAAAGTAATAATTAAATATCTGTTTAAAAATGTCATTTTTTTCACTGAGAAACTTCTTCTTTTTTTCCCCCTTTTAGATAGCAAATTACAGTGTTCTGTTTGCTGGGAAGATTTTAAGCTTTCCGAACCGGTGAGGCAACTTCCTTGTCAACATGTTTATCATGAACCATGCATTGTTCCCTGGTTGGAATTGGTAAATATCCCTTTACTAAATTATTATTATTAATTTCTTTTGTTTCAATTATTTTTTCCGAATAAATCGATTTTTAATTTAAATTCTCTCTTAGCATGGAACGTGTCCAATCTGTAGACAAAGTTTGGGAGAACAAAATACTGCTGAAGCTAATCAGGACACTGTTGGACCAAGTTTAGCCGCTTTATTCAGGTATTTCATTTAATTCTCTTTTTTAATTAGCAATTTTTTTCTTTCCCTCTTTAACAATTTTTGTTTTCTGTTTTCTTAAGTGTTTAAACTTGTTTGTTTTCTTTTCGGCAAAAGATTTTGTTGAGACTGTTTATTTTTCTGTTTTGAAAGAGTGGCGAAACTTTGTTATTTATTTTCTTTTTTCCTTTTGGAAAAAAATGTTTGCAATTTTTTCTTTTTACTTTCTTTTTGAAGTTTTGCAACTTTTTGTTTTGACGTTTGATTTGAATAATTTTGTTTTAAATGAATAATAGTAATAATAATAATAATAGTAATAATAATAATAAGAATAATAATAGTAATAATAATAATAATAATAGTAATAATAATAATAAGAATAATAATAGTAATAATAATAATAATAACAATAATATTAATAATAAAAACTAAAAAAAAAATGTTATTCCAGGGCCGCTAATGAATCGAATACCAGCAGGTCACCTTCTACGTCGTCAACTGACAGCAACGTAAGGAACGATTCTTCTAATGAAATTTGAAATCAATTAGCTCACTCATCAATTGACCTCTTCTTTCAGCCCTCCCCGAACATGTAGTTGTAACATATTCATCCTTCTTTTCACACACACACACACACCCCGCCCCCTATAAAGACTTTTCAACTCTTTTTAATAATTTCATCATTAAACGAATGTAAAGGTCTCATACTATTTTTTTTTTCCAAAAAAGGGAAATATAAAACTAGAGAAAGAAAGAATTCTATACTTTATAAGTGAAGTAGAATTTTTAAGATTATGCGACTAAAATTTCAGTCATCATCGGGAAAGAAAACAATGTTTCTTTCTTTTCTTTTTTTTTTGTAAATTTTCTTCTCTAAACTTTTACAAATTGCTTTCTATTCTTCTTTCCGTAAACAAAAAATTTGTGAAATTTATCGTAAACTTAAAATTTGTTTACGACGAATTACTTGAGTTTTCTTTTTCTTCTGTTTCCCTCTCAAGAATTAAATATAAATATATGATATATAGAAAAAGAAATGGCAATTTTTCATCTGAAATAAAAAAAAAATATAGAATTCAGTAGTTTATTGAAAAAAATTGAAGACATTTTTGCTATTTAAAATGTTAAAAACATATTTTATGTTTAATATCGCATTTTTATTTTCAAGGTATTTTTTTGTTTTAATCTTTGAAAAATTCTTTTTGATTTGAATTTTTGAATTTGAAATCGAGGATTTAATTTTTTTGGAAAAAGAGGCCAATTGTATAGTTTTTTTTCAATTCAAGTGTTTCTTTGGGAGATTTTTTCAACACCTGTACCATTATTTTTTTTTTTATCAACAATAGAATATCATTCACTTTGCCAACAGTTAGAATCATCAAATATTTGTCTATTTCATATATTTAGAACAAATAAAGAAAACGAATGGTTGAATAACTTTGCTAATAAAAGAAAAAGAAAAAGAAAAATGAAAAATTGACAAAAAAGTTGCTAAAGAAACATAGTTTTCATTTTTAGAGAATGAAAAAAAATTTATTTTGTACAATTTTGTTTTCTTTTTGCAATTTGTACAGAGTATAGAATTTTTAGCTAGCACTTGTTGTGTAATTGTAATTTTATACAAATTACAAATGATTATATTGACAATTCGCATATTTCAAAAAAAAAAATAGTTTTCTTTGCAACCGAATTTATTTTTTGCTACAATTTTAATGCGATCGCAAGGGAAAAAAAATTTGTAATTAAACCTCGAAAACTTTTGCAACGATCATTGAAATATATATTATTAATTAATTATTAAAATATATATTAGTAATTAATTATCAATATATGTTTTAATATGTTTTAATACGTATTGATCGTATTAATCGTATTCATACAATTAATATACATTGGTATAATATTTATATATTAAGCTATTAAAATATTTATAATCGAGAAAAAATTCTCTCATTCAAGGAAAATTTTTTTTCCAAAAATGCAAAAAAAATAAAAAATAAATAAAATTACATTTACTGAATTAATAACTGATGGCAAATGTTAAGGACAGGGTTGACAAGTTAGGACATATTATTTATACAAAAATAAATATTAATTCTCGTACACATTGTACAGTGCTATTAATTATATACATAAAATTATTAATTTTAAATTCAATTTTATTTTTTAATAATAGTGATTCAGTTGGAAAGTCGAAGCAGAATGATGAAAAAAAAAAATTGAAAAAAACGAGAGTTTATAAAATCGTGGAATTTGATTTTTAAAAAAATGTAGATAAAGAAAGTGAATAATAAATTATTTCAACTCATTGAGCAAATTATGTTATTTCAATGAGTTGTGAAAGTTAAATTAATTATTAATTTAATTAATTGTTTCTGTATCACACCAGTGATGGACAATAATATAATTTTCTTGAAGAAGAAAAATCTACTTTTTACAAAATTATTTTTTATATATATATGAAAAATTACTTTTTTAATTATTGTAATTCGAAAAATTGAAAAAAACGTCCATCGCTGCGTTCTTAATCGTTATCCCAATTTTGATGGAAATTTTATATATGTAAACGAAGAATTTGTTGTTCATAATATTGGAGGAAAAAAGTCACTCGTATGTTCTTAAGTATTTTTTCTGTTCTATTACTTTTTTTGTTAATAATAATTTTAGTGATTTACTTTAAGACAACGAAATTGCATTTATGCTATACGTTGTGAAAAAAGCAGAGATTTTTCTATATTTTAAGTAATTACAGAATTTGTTAAAATCACGTGATTTTAGAGAAAGCAATTTTTTTTAATTATACAGAAATAATAATAATAATAATAATAATAATTTTAAATATTATTCATTATTATTTAGTAATATTTTTTATTATTAATTACTAATATTTGTAACGCGCTCCCAAGGACGTTACTTTAAACAGCAAACAAATTTTAGGTTACGTTCGTGTTAGATTTATATTTATTAAAAGTATATTTCTAATTATTTGAATTTAAAACTAATTTTCACTGAATATTTTGGATAGAACGAAGACTCGGAGGTCAATAATTTTTAATTAACAAATGTTTTTCTTGCTGTATTTTTACTCTAAAAATTATAGACATAACCTCAAATTTTTTGCTTAGAAGCGTGACATTTTTTAGTAATTATTATTATTATTATTATTATTATTATTATTATTATTATTATTTTCGTTGTGGAAATTTTGAACGCACAGTTTATATTATTGTAGGTAATTATTTAAAGCTTATTTTTAAACACGTATTCTCGAAAGAAAAAAAAGAATTATCAATATTTTTCGCGTTATTCGCTAATTGAACGTGACTTGAAGCTAATATTTATAATAGTTTTTTCTCAGTCAAATTTTATGTATAAATTAGATTGATACATTTAAAGAATAATAAATATATTTATTCCCAAGTTTGTTGCTAAATCTCATTTTATTCTTCCCCTCCTTTAATTATTATTTATGCGGAAAAAAATACAATTCTCTCTAAACAAATTTTTTTTAAAAATTTAAATAAGTTTTTAAATTTCCCGCTCACAGGCGATGAATTCGTGCGACACCTGTGAACACGCCTTAAAACTAAAGTCTGACAAGACGAAACGTGTCTTTTTAAATGAATGCAACAGTCAGTCTGAAAATTTAGTTTTAGAGAGTGAGAATTTCGGAGAGTCGTTATAAAAGCTCCTGCTTTTTTTTTGTACAGATTTCCGCGTTAATTACTAGAATAATTTGTGTTATAATTACATTAATATCGTGTAAATAGTGTATGGAATTGTTTTCAAACTAATTGAATGGTTTTTTTTGTCAGAAAAACAATTACTGTTGCAGGCTAACAGATAAAAGTTTGGTGAGTAAAAATTTTCTGTCCAGCAATATTTTACAATCACAAAGGGAGAGATTTAATCTCTACTATGCGTCCCTTTTAAATTACACATTCCTGCTCGCCCTCGTGTTGCGCCTGTTGCGCTTGGAAAATTTTTTCTTTTTTCAAAAAAATTACTTTGTTATTTTATTTCCCAAAAAAAAAGAAAAACAAAATTTTAACCGTTATTCTAGAATAAATTTGAATTTTTATGTTATTTTTAGAAAAAATTTAAATATGTGGTTTTTAAAAATGATTTTTAGGTTAAAATTACATCTGGAAAATTCGGGAAGTTGAAAATTAAAATTTTTGGTTTTTTAAACGCAGTGGAAAATATCGATCGATTGTTCACGGATATTTTATTTGCCCTTGAACAGAAGAGTTTTGTTTTTTGAAATTTAGTTTAAATTCGACTAATTTTTTTAAAGGAAATAAAATATTTGTTCGTTAAATGTTTCAATTCAACTTATTTTAATTTTTACATTTCTTTTGGTGGGATTTTTGCAGATAAAAGGTGAATTATGATAGAAAATACGGATCAACAGATGTGAATAAAATTTCTTTGATATATAAATTTGTATATATCTAAATAAAAAAAAAGGACTTTGGTATTAAAAGAAATTTCGCTAGCGAAAATGTTTAATAATCAAAGTCTCGATGAGAGGATCCAGGGGAGTATTTTCAATAACGATGGCTACGATTATCGAAATCAATTGGAGTCAATTGGAAATCGTTATTTTATGAAATGGAGTCCTCAGGAGGAGATGAAGTTTTATTCAAAAAGTCGTTACGGCTCGCCGCGAATGCTGAGTAAGTCAGTGCCGAGAAAAAATAGAAATCTCACTCGTTGCCGAATAAATCGCTCACTTAATTTTGACACCGGAATTGCAAAAAGTGAATTGAAATTCAAAAATTCGCCCAACACGAGTTTAGAAAGTATTTGCTGCGACGATGATAAGCAATTGTCGCGCTCGGCGAAAATAATGAAGGCCTTGAATTTCACTCCAAGTCCAATAAGTGTTGGCAAGAAGAAAGTGAATAAAACACTGAATTTCGACTTCAGTCCAAGTCCAAATAAATTATTGAATTACAATCGAAGTCCCTGCAATGTTGTGCGACTGAATTTGAGTACATCGTCGCCGAAAATTGTCAAGTCGTTGAATTTCGATTCAAGTCCGGCCGAATCGAATATTAGCAGTATTTTGTGTACCTCAATCGATTCGATTGACGAGAATCAAAATCAAACGCCATCGCAACGACGAAGAAGTGTGAAAAAATCATTGAAATACAATAGCACACCATTGAGAAAAGAGAAGGAGTTCATTGATAAATCGCCGCAATTACGTTCCGAGCTGAGGGAAAAAATTGACAATATTATTAAAGTTTCGACACCCGATGTGCAGAAAAGTGTAAAGAACAAAAAGGTATTTATCAAGGAAGTCTTTGTCAGTACGCCGAGGAATTTATTTAACGATTTTGATGATGATGAAGAAGCTGATAATGAGACGAAAGGACCTGGAACACCGAAGAATAGAATTCAACTAATTCCCGAAAGTATGAGTGCAATTAAGAGAAGTCACAAGAAGGTAATAATTCCCTTTTTCCATTCGGTTCAAGTTTTCGGAACTTTTTTTAACTTTTTTCTTCTCTTTTAGGAACGATTTCCCCGTTTGGCCGAAGCGGACGACGATCAACTGGCCGAGAAATTGGACATTTCAAACGAACCGCGACCAATAACGCCACCGATTGAAGAGGCGACTGAAATCCCAACTGGCAAGAACTTCAATTCAATAAAACGCTCCCACAAGAAAGACAAGAGTTCAAAATCATTCAATCGTCTCGATGACGAATCACTCGACGGCTCAATTTTCAACTACGCTACCGATTCCTGTGGCGAGGATGACAATATCGGTGCAAAAACCCCATCGAAACTGAACTACGACACCGATTCGAATACAAACCCCCCTGAAATTCTACCCGAAAATCCAACGGTGGAAAAAGGTCCATCAACACCGAAAAATTCCATCAACCTAATAGAGAGAGTAACAGGCAGTTCAATAAAAAAATCCCACAAAAAATTGAAGGACAAACGCAAGAAAATTCTCCAACCAAACATCATCGAGAGCAAGGAGCGATCGACGACACCCGAGAATACAAATTCAAGTCGTCTTCTCTTGCCAAATTTCAGTTCCGTGAAAAAGTCGCACAAAAAAGACAAGAGAAGTAAGATTCTAACAAATTTCGCGAGACGACAAAAAATATTCAGTTACGATTCAGAAAAGTTGCCGACATTCTCATCCTCGACGAGTGAGGACGAAATTTTAAAACTGAACCCAACTTCACCGCAAAAAAGAAAATCGACCACAAATCTCGATGATGAGTTCCAACCGCTGAACGACTCGGACGAATACACCACCGCACACGATGAGGAATTTAAAATTTTCACACCAATTAAGAAAATTAAATCCGCACCCAATCGAAAGTTCACGGTCAATGACTTCGATCTTCCGCTCACGCGCTGTGAGACACCGATTTTCACCCACGATTCGAATGATAGTGAAGAATTTCCACAGCATACGTTCATTACTCCGGAGAAAAATTCTCCAATTTCCCCCCAAGAGAAGAGATCGAAACGCAAGAAAAATGGGAAAATAACACCGAAAAATAATCGTTCGTCATTGAATTTAATTGCGAATGTGAATTCCGTGAAGAAGTCGCATAAGAAGGAGAAGAAGGGTAATCGCTTTCAGTTTAGAAACGAAACGTTCGAGCAAGAAACGCCATTGAAGGAAATTCGCACCGCTGATTTATTGAATGTTTCGAATTTTTTAACACCCGATTCGAGTCTTCATTGCAGTAATAATACGAGTGAGGCGAGCTTTAAAAATATCTCGCAAATGGCGACGAAATTTTTGCAAAACTACGATCCCGATGACTCGAAACCGTCAACGAGTTATGAAATTTTTAACGACGAAGAGGAAGAGAAGAAGAAAAAGAAGAAACAGGAGAAGGAGGAGGATTATTCAAAGTCATTGACGCCACCGAATTTATTGAAAATGAAGAAATATTTTAAGAAACAACAAACTGAGTCGATTAAAAAGTCACATAAAAAGAAACGCGAGGAATTGAGGAACAATGTAATTGTTCAAGATTTAGAATTTTCCGATGATGGTTCCATTTTTACGAATGAAGATCGAATTAATGATTTTTCACTAATTGATCGTGCAATAATTGAGAGAAATCCAAATGGAAATTCCAGTGATCTTCAATGTTCATCAATTGTTGTTAATATGAATGAAAGTCTTTTCAATCGAAAGGTAAGACTTGAATTTATTTTTAGAATACTTTTTTTACTAATTCAGTCATTTTAGTGACTTAATAACTTCAAGTTTCTCGGCAGTTCTCAGTTTAATTTAATAAAAATTTAAATAGAAAATAAAGACAACAAAATAAATTCACTATTCATAGTAACGATTTTTTGATTCAAATTTTCGTCTAAATAATATTTCGAAAGAATTTTTTCATTTGTATTTAGATTTTGTGCCGAACCGGAAGCAAAATTCAAAAAAAAGTTTAATTTTTTAAATTTTTTTCTAAAAAAATCGATTCTGATTTTAATTTTTATAAATGGCAAATAAAACGAAAACAGGACAATGAATAAAATGTTTATTTACTCCAACGTTTCGAAGTCTAAATTTTAAAAAAATTTATTTAAAAAATTAATCGACAATTAACAATGGATAAAATATTTATTTACTTCAACGTTTCGAAATCTAAATTTAAAAAAATAAAAAATTAATCAATAATTAACAATGAATAAAATATTTATTTACTCCAACGATTCGAAGTCTAAATTTAAAGAAATAAAAAATAATTTTAAAAACTATTCAACAATTAACAATGAATAAAATATTTATTTACTCCAACGTTTCGAAGTCTAAATTTTAAAAAAATAATTTTAAAAACTAATCAACAATTAACAATGAATAAAATATTTATTTACTCCAACGTTTCGAAGTCTAAATTTTAAAAAAATAATTTTAAAAACTAATCAACAATTAACAATGAATAAAATATTTATTTACTCCAACGTTTCGAAATCTAAATTTTAAAAAATAAAAAATAAGTTAGAAAATTAAACACTTTCAATTTAAAACAATTTTTCTAGATATTTAAACTTTTCTCCAAGTTTCAATTAATTTAAAAGTAAAAAGTCAGTCACTGATTCAAATATAGAAGGTAAATAAATTTTTATGAAAATTGTCGAATTAATAGAATGTTTGTGAAATTCAATTGAAAAAAATTTAATTTCTGAAACAATTTCATTAGAAATTTTTAAAAAATTGAATTTTCAAAGTATTTTAATTTAACAGTTGATAAATAATTGAATTTTATAGAGTCTCATTTTGTATTCATGTTTTCTTTTTAAAGGCGAAGATTAATAATTACAATTTTTTATTATAATCAATACAATTTTAATAAAATTGAAAAATAAAAATATAATAACATTGAAAAATAAAATTTTAATTATAAATAAAAAGAGACAAGATTATTTTTTATAAACTGAAAAAATTATAAATTGATATTGTTTTTGCTCTTTTTTCTTTGTCTAATTCAATTATTTTCCAAATTTCCAATTAAAATTATTAAAAACAATTTATTTTCAAGAAATTTAAAGAAATAATATTTTTTCAATTATAAACTCCAATAGTTGGCAGTGATTTTTAAAAAAGAAATCCTCTCGCCCATTTCGCATGTATTTTGTTAAAATCTTCCAACCTTTGTTTTTAGATTTTCCAAAATTTCAGTTTATCAAATTTTAAATTTTTCATTCACTTCAACAGTTAATGATCATTTTTTTCCGAATGAAATTAATTGAAATAAAAAAAGTTAAAATTCGGAAAGGTACTAAAAAAACCTGTTCGTATAAAAAAAGATATTTTTAAAAGGAAATTTTGCGAGAAAGTAGTTTTAAAAAATGTTTATTTCAATCAATTTTTTGTAACATTATTCACATTTATAAAAAATACATGAAACAAATTAATATTTCACTAAAATTTTTAGTAAAATTCCCCTCCTCCGTTGTTTTCGATTTTTTCCCTTCTTTCGCAAATTTTGATTTAAATGACAAACACTTTATTTTTTTAGAAAAAGCAATTCTCGAATTCTGAAAAAATTGAGAGGATAAAATTTTCATAAGTTAAAAGGAGATTTATTAACTTTTACTTTTGTTAAATAATTGAGTGGGAATTAAAGGTACTTACCATCTTCGAAGGAGTCATTATTCAGAATTCTTTTTTCAAATTTTAACATGAAAATTTAAATATTTCTTCTCTCCTCTTTCATTAGAGATTTTACTGCCTCTATGGACTCTAATTTGTACTGATAATAAAAACTTAGAGCCGCTAAGATACTTGATGTTATTATGAATGTTACGATAATATAAGCCATTTTTTTTTTTTTTTTGCTTTTTTTGTAACTTTATTCCTGTTTGGAAATTTAGAAATTTTTCTCTACTAGTGTTCTTGAATCGTGAGCAGCTTTTATATATCGAGAAATAACTATAATACAATAAAATAGTTTTCAATAATAGAGTTTATTGTAATTATTCTATTATGAGTGTTCAAGTTTAATTACTCTATGTTAATTATTCTGTTATAATTGTTATTCGTATCCAAATGATATTTTAATTACAACCACTTAGTGGGGGACAAAAATCATCTTCTAAACACGCACAAATATCTTTTTAAACTTCCGAAAACTGATTCAATTAAATTCAAATTAAAAATTGAAATCTATCCTTATTGTTCGATTCACCAGACAATGTATTTATTTTCCAGAACAAATTTAGAGTAAAATCAGAAAAAGAACTATTATCACCTAATTATTTCAATAATAGTTATACTATTATATTTTTGAAACTAATTTTCCAACTAATTTTATATTTAAATAAAATAATAACTAATTTAAAAAAAAACTAATTTTCTCTTTTAAAATACTAATTTATTTAAAATTATTCATTTTAAAAACTATGTGCGTTTTTTTTCAAAAAAAAAATTCTAGTGAAACAAAAAAGAGTAAAATAAAATTTTATTTTTTAGGTACGAACAACTCGTAGTTCATCGAGATGTCTTCTTAGAAATTTGTCAAAAGACAACTCACTTTTTGACTCGGATGAAGAAGGACATTAGCCAGTTTCAATGAAGAAAGCAAATCAAATATTAATTTTAAAGTCTGATAAAACTCAGTAGGAGTATAAAAACTAGGACTTTTTCTAGAAATATTAAAATATCAATGATTCCCAGGTAAAATTCTTTTTTTTTACTACAAAAAAAAGAAGAAAGGAGGAAAATATTTTGAATAATTATTTTAAATCGTTTCTGATATTTGAATTTCTAAAAATTTAAATGAATGCAGAATTTTATTTTAATAAATCTTAAACTAGAGGAAAAAAAACAAAAAAAAAATAGTAAAAAATTTTTAAATACAATTTTTTTTTATCTTAAAATTATCTTACAATTAGAGAAATATTACAAATTTGATAGTCTGGACATTTTTTGCGGAAACGAAGATTAGCTAATGAAATTTTTTTGTTAACGCAAATTATTTTCGGACTGAATTTGTAATATTTTTGTCAAATTTTAATAATTATGATTGTTTAATAATTATAATTATAATTCCTTCGTGTTATTATAATTATGATTTTTTAATAATTATAATTATAATTCCTTCTTGTTATTATAATTATAATTGTTTAATAATTATAATTATAATTCCTTCTTTTTATTACAATTATAATTGTTTAATAATTATGGTGAAATAGTAATTGTAATTTAATTTCAAGCAACGATTTTCAAAATGTTAAATAATTTCCGTTTTTCCACAATCATTCCCTTTCAATAATTATTTACCATTTAATATTTAACCGATGTGATGAATTTTAAAAACAATTAAAGTACTTCGTTTTTAAATTGTTAATTATAAACCTGTTTTTTTTTTTATTAAAAAGTATTCACGTATTTCAGTCTATTAGTTTAAATAATTACTATAAATTATCACTGATAGCCTTATTATTACAATATTCGTCAAAAAAGAAAAAGAAATCTATTATTGTATCTGCATAAAAAATCTTAAAATTAGAGAATTAAAATATAATCTAAATTAGTTTAATTGGTAAAATTTACTTCATTTCTGGAATTAAATATAAATAATTAAAATTTCCACAATAATTGGATTTAACGATTTTAATTAGAAAATAAGTTTGTTCGTAGGAAATGAAATAGTTTTGTTTTTTCAAATGGTTGATGGAATTAGACAATTATGTGATACTTGAATTCTAACAAAACTAATTTTTATAATCTCTTTTTATAAGAAAAAAAAACATTTTTGTTACGATATACTCGCAGTTTACTACAGTGGCACTCGTGCTTTATGTATAATGAAATAATAAATACTTTATTGCCTTTTAAATTTTTAATTTCTTATTTTCTTTCAGTGGGCAAAATGGGGGGAAATAATTTGCCAAAATTTAAATTTAAATTTGAAAAATAAAATTAAAATTATTAATTATTAATTATTAAATTTAAAATAATTTCCCAAAATTTGAATTTAAAAAATAAAATTAAAACTATTAATTATTAAATTATTAAATTTAAAATAATTTCCCAAAATTTGAATTTAAAAATAAAATTAAAATTATGAATTATTAAATTATTAAAATTAAAATAATTTCCCAAAATTAGAATTTAAAAAATAAAATTAAAATTATTAATTATTCAATTATTGAATTTAAAATAATTTCCTAAAATTTGAATTTAAAAAATAAAATTAAAATTAATTATTATTCAATTATTGAATTTAAAATAATTTCCTAAAATTTGAATTTAAAAAATAAAATTAAAATTATGAATTATTAAATTTGAAATAATTTCCCAAAATTTAAATTTTAATTAAAAATTTTTAGGTTATGTTACCAAAATGTTTTTTGTTTGTTATTTATGTCTACATAATGGTGTAAATAAAAAACATTAATAGTTAATACTTTTTTTAATTCTAGTAAAGGATTTTTACAGATTTTATATTTTAAACAGCGAAGAAGAAATAACACGAAACGACATCTATTTTATTGTTATTTGTTCAAAATTGCCGCCAGGGGACGAGATGTAGAAAAGCTTCTTTTAATCGCCACCAGATGGCCATTGGCATTTACATTGTAGAAGCACCTTTAAGTTTTGGAAACTATTACACGCTTCTGAAATCTAATTTTTGATATAATATATTATTTATCACGAATTTGTATTAAAATTAACAATTTTTTAATTAATATTCTTTTAATTGACATCCTTTCGAATTGGAGTGATAGACAAAGGTAACTTTTAGAAGCTAATAACAAAAGCAAACGTTTACTATTTTTCTTTCGTCCAAGAAGAAAATTTATCCATTCTCCCAAAATATAAACATAAACAAATGTTTGTATTTTTTACAACTATTATTGTCATCAATTTTTCATTCTATTTCCTTAAACATTCTTCTCTATTTCTCCGAATTAAAAATCTGCCTTTTTCCCCAAAGAGGTTATAGAATCGTTTTACATTTCTTGATTATATTGATTTTTTTTATTCCCATTTTTTTATATTATAGAAAAATAGAAATTTTGTTTTGGAAATAGAGTTTTGTTTAAAGTAATCTTTCCTTGGTGGGGTGAAATTTTTCCACCGCTGACAAAATTATATGATAAACCTAAACTTTTGGAGAAAATATAAGTATTTTCGTTTTTTCAAAAACAGATCAGGGAAAATGAATAAAAAAGGAAGTATGGCAATAAAATTCCAAGACAGTATGATTCTACAAACGAGAAAGTATTTGAAACGTAAAATAATGTGTCCGGAAATAAAATACCGGCATCATGAGAAGGAACGTCAGTATGTTTTGGATTTACTGAAACGCACTGTCGAAACGGGCGAGAGCAATTCTGCGCTTTTAATCGGTCCCGAGGATACTGGAAAAACAATTGTGAGTATATTTTTTGTTTACAAATAATTTGAGCTAATTTTTTTTACTTTATTTCATTTTTTTTTAATTTTATTTCATTTTATTTTCTTTTATTTCTCCAGCTTGTGAATAGCGTTCTAAGGGAATTGTCAAATTCGAAAAATTTCAAAGACAATTGTGTGATTGTCAATTTACATGGATTGGTGCACACTGACGATCGTTTGGCATTGAAAGACGCAACACGTCAAATGCAACTTGAAACAGCAGTTGGCGATAAAGTGTTTGGCTCGTTTGCCGAGAATTTATCATTTCTCCTCGACTGCCTGAAATCGGGCGACAAAAAGCGAAGTAAACCAATAATTTTTATTCTCGACGAATTCGATTTATTTTGCGAACACAATAATCAAACGTTACTCTATAATTTATTTGATGTCGCGCAATCGGCACAAGCGCCAATTTGCGTATTGGGAATAACAAATCGTTTAGACGTTCTCGAATTACTTGAGAAACGAGTGAAATCACGTTTTTCATCGCGACAAATATTTTTACTACCCGACGATAATAAAAGCGATTTACAATGTGGAACAAATGAAAAGCCATTCGACGATCGTTTGTTATTGTTTAAAAATCTCTTGTCCCTACCCGACGATGAGAATGTCAATGGAATTGAACATGAATTCGATGATTGCTATATTGACGCGACATTCGCCAATTCGTGGAACGAGTCAATAGGGAAAATTGCAAAAAATCAAATACTCATTAATTTATTGAAATCAATGTATAAAAATGATACGAGCGAGAGGAAGTTTCGTAATTTTCTTGTTATCGCAATTACATATTTGACCGAGAATCATCAGAAATTGGAGATTGATGATTTTGTCGAGGCGAGTAAGGTTTATTTACAAGACGATCGTGTCGCAATATTGAATGGTTTATCTGTTTTGGAAATGTGCCTGGTAAGACTAATTATTTATTTATTTATTTATTTATCTATTTCGTTAAAATAAATTCAATTTTTAATTTGCAGATAATAGCAATGTATAAAGAAACAGAATTATGTAAAGACGAACCATTGAATTTCGAACATGTTTACAATTGTTACAATTTATTTGCTGCACAAAATTCTTCTATTCATTCCGTCCAAAGGCCAGTCATTGTCAAAGCTTTCGAACACATTAAAGTAAGTTGTTTTTTAACTTTAAGTTTTATTTTTTTAACAAAATTTCTCTCTAAAATTATTATATGATATTATCACTCGGTTGTTTTAAATATTAAACATTGAATTCAACGAACAATTCCGAGTCAGGAATTCCTGACTCGGACTTGATCGTTGAATTCAATGTTTAAAAATTTCTTTCTGTTCCTAAAAACACAGGTTGTCTACTAACTGGGAAATTAAAATAATTAACCAATTTGAAAAAAAATTTTCATTAAATTTTTGCAAAAATAATAAAATCTTTGCGAATAGTTTTAGTAAAATTCTTTAAATTAATTAAACTCAGGGTTTCCACGCAACCTGAAAAACTGGAAAACCTTTAAATATTAGAAAATTATATAAAAATTGGAAAAACCTTGAAAAATATTGGAATTTTGATCAAAATCTTGGAAAATTGCTGTTTTTTAATTGTATTTATTCTTAAAATCTAATTTTACTTAAATATTCAATTCAATTATTTTCAAAATTAATAGAATTTTACGCAAAAATTTCATTATATTAGAAAATTTACAAAAATTCTTGTCAACATAAAAATTTTTTATTTAAATTTTAAATTGTCTTTATAAACAATAAAATTTTTCTCCGAAATTCAATTATTTTTTAATGTACGAAAATTTTCATGAAATTTCTCAAAAAATGAAATTATTGTTAAATATTTTTTTCAATTTGTCTCTTAACAATAAATAATAATAGTAATAATATTAGTTCTGTGTAATAATAAAAAACAAAATAATTAAATTCTGATAAAATTCATTATAAAAATTCAGTTTTTAGAAACATTCAATTATTATTTAATAAATTGTTTATTTTTCTAGTGAAATAATTGATTTTTTGTAGAATTTTTTAATAAATATTGATTTAAAAATAAATTTCAGTTACAATTTTTGATTATAATTGAATATTGTATTAAAAAATTGTTATTAGAAAATTCTACGAGAATTCATATATTTAACTCTAAAAACAAACATTTTAGTAAATAATTAAACTTTATCAACAAATTTTCATATAATTGAATTCTTGACAAAATTTTACTAAAATTTTTTTTAAATTATTGCATTTTTCAAAAAATTTGATGCCAATTTTGTATATTAAAAATAATTGAAACTCTGACAAGAATGTTATTAAAATTTTTCAGAAATATTTAAATTTCGGAGAAAAATTTTATTATACATTTCATTTATAAAGATAATTTAAATTTTGACGGGAATTTTTGGTAATTTTGGAACATAATTGGATATTTTGCGAAGAATTACGTTAGCTTTGAAAATAATTGAATTCTTGAAACTAATTTTATTAAAATTTCTTTTTAAATAATTGAATTGTTGTGGGAAATTTTATTGAAATAGTAGACATTGAAAATAAATAAAGTTTGAGAAATTTATGAAATTAACTAAATTTCTACAAAGAATTTATTAAAATTATTATTTTAAAAATTGAGTTGTCACATAAGAATTTCATTGGAATTTTTGAAAATAATTTAATTCTTTGAGCAATAAATAATAAAAGGTGAAAAAATAATTGAATTTTTTCAATTTTTCAAGAAAATCTCAATTTCTTTATGAAAAAATAATAATAATTAAATATGTAATGAAAAATGAAGTTATTGATGTTTTACAATAATTTTCTAAATAATAATAAATATAGTTTTAAAAACCTGGAAAAATCAGTTTTTTAAATTGGAAAACCTGGAAAACCTGAAAAAGTTAGAAAATTTGAAAAGGATAAAAGCGTGGCAACCCTGAATTATGAAACAAATTCAATTTACATAAATACTTTTATCTAAATTTTCAAAGAAATTAAATTCCTGCTAAAAATTTATTAATTATGAGAATAATTTAATTCTCATAAAAAAATAATAGCAAAGTTTTTTCAAAGTAATTGAATTTCTATGAAAAATTTTATTATTTCTTGAAATAATTGAATTTTTGCTAAAAATTTAATTAAAAGTTATAAAAATATAAAATAATTGATTTTCTGAAAACAATTTTGTTATTTATTAAATAATTTAAGTCTTGAGAAGAATTTTCTCATTTATGGAAAAAATACTATTTATTTAAAAAAAATTTATACTAAAATTCTATTAAAAATAATTGATTTTCAGCGAAATTTTATTATTTACCAAAACAAATTGAATACCAGAGAAGAATTTTATTATTTTCTTTAAAATAATTTAATTTCCGAGAAGAATTTTATTATTTTTTCGGAAATAATTGAATTTTTGCTAAAAATTTAATTAAAAGTTATAAAAATATAAAATAATTGATTTTCTGAAAACAATTTTGTTATTTATTAAATAATTTAAGTCTTGAGAAGAATTTTCTCATTTATGGAAAAAATACTATTTATTTAAAAAAAATTTATACTAAAATTCTATTAAAAATAATTGATTTTCAGCGAAATTTTATTATTTACCAAAACAAATTGAATACCAGAGAAGAATTTTATTATTTTCTTTAAAATAATTTAATTTCCGAGAAGAATTTTATTATTTTTTCGGAAATAATTGAGTTTTTGCTAAAAATTTAATTAAAAGTTATAAAAATATAAAATAATTGATTTTCTGAAAACAATTTTGTTATTTATTAAATAATTTAAGTCTTGAGAAGAATTTTCTCATTTATGGAAAAAATACTATTTATTTAAAAAAAATTTATACTAAAATTCTATTAAAAATAATTGATTTTCAGCGAAATTTTATTATTTACCAAAACAAATTGAATACCAGAGAAGAATTTTATTATTTTCTTTAAAATAATTTAATTTCCGAGAAGAATTTTATTATTTTTTCGGAAATAATTGAATTTTTGCTAAAAATTTAATTAAAAGTTATAAAAATATAAAATAATTGATTTTCTGAAAACAATTTTGTTATTTATTAAATAATTTAAGTCTTGAGAAGAATTTTCTCATTTATGGAAAAAATACTATTTATTTAAAAAAAATTTATACTAAAATTCTATTAAAAATAATTGATTTTCAGCGAAATTTTATTATCTACCAAAAAAAATTGAATACCAGAGAAGAATTTTATTATTTTCTTTAAAATAATTTAATTTCCGAGAAGAATTTTATTATTTTTTCGGAAATAATTGAGTTTTTCCTGAGAATTTGATTGAAATTTATTTTTATAATAATTGAATTCCTGTGAAACATATTTATTATTTATTGGAAATAATTTAATTCTTGCGAAGAAGAAAGTTTTGCAATTAAATTAAAGAAGAATTAAAACTTTGTAAATTTTTTATTTTAATTCAACTTTTCAATGTAAATTCTTTTGAAAATTGAATTAAAATTGTACGCGAAAGATAATTTTAATTTTTGTGGTGAATTCTATTAAGAAACTTTGAAAATAATTCAATCGTTTCTGAAGAAATATGACAAAAAGCCGGGAATTTTGTTAAACGAAAATAAGTAGACACCCTGAGAGTAATAATAAATCACCAATAATTAATAATAAAAATAATAACATTATTTTCTTTTCCTTAGAATTTAGAAATTCTGCAGCCAATTGGAAGCAGTAATTCGCGAGTCGAAAAGGAATATCAATTCTACAAGTTTATTTTGACTCCTCAGCAAGTGATTGATGCGGTGAAAAATTACAAGAATCTTCCAACTGATGTTCATCAATGGGCTGTAAATACATATGCAGCACGCTAAAAATATTTCATTTCGCTTTTTGTAATAATATCCTTTTCTTTTTATTAATTAGATATTAAATTAGTACTTAGAGCATCTTCCATAATATTTTTAAGACTGATTTCGAAGAAGAAGAAGAAGAAGAGGAATTTTTTTTGACAAAAAAACTTTTAGTGCCCGAAAAACTAAATTTTGAAGACCCATGTCAATTCTTCTCTCATGTACAGAAAACGGATTTTTTCAACTTCTACCAAAAAAAACCCTGTCTTTTGATAGTAATTTAACAAAAAAAAAAAGAAAAATAATCCATCTTTTCCGCTCTGTACAATTTTTTCTTCACATTTCTTTCATTTATACATTTATAGTTACGATTCATTCAGTAATAAGTTATTTATTGTCCTTAAAAAATAAGTAATTGTTAAATTTCTTTTTAATCTAGTCAGTAGAGAATCGATCGATCGTTATTTTTCGTTTTAAGAAAAAAAAAAAAAATGTTTTGTAAATGCGTGCGCGTGTGTGTGTTTCTGTGCAAAATATAGTCGTTTTTAATTTGCACAGAATTTTTCCATATCAAAGTATTTGATTTGTTTTTTTTTTTATAAATTGACTTGCTTTTTTCGAAACTTTCGTTAAGAGTCAATTTTTCGTTTTCAAGAAATGTATATTTCGGGAAGTTTTGAAAAATTTTTTGTGTCGTCCAAAATTTTTATACAATGATTAATTTTTAGAGCTCCGAGAAATGAATGTTGAGGAATTTTGTTCGAAGGAGAAAATTTATAGGGAGCATTGTCCATTAAAAAACAAAAACAAAGAATTGTTCGTGAATGAACAAATTCGCATTTATTGTGAGAAATAAATACTAATGTTTTATTCAAGAATATTAATTTTATTATCTATTGTACTTTTTTTCTCTCTCTCATTCGATCCAAGCTAATTGTGTCTTTTTTTCGTTATTATTCGTATTCTTTGCGATATTCGACTGTTTGGTTGGAACTTCCGGTGTCTTTGCATTTTTTTCCTTAAATAACGAATTTTTTGTTTTTGAATATCGTCTCACGAGTTTCATCATTTTTTCGAATTTCTTCGATTGTTTGTATTTCGTTATAAATGATTCATGGCCTGGGGGGGAAAAAATGATTACATACAAAATTAAATTGTATCAAAACAAAAAGAAGAATTTCAGAATAAGAATTAATAAGAATAATAATAAGAATTTCAGAAAATAAGAAATGAATTGTAAAAAGAAAATTATTACGCTCAACAGTTGAGAATAATTTTTTTTACCTGGATTTTGCCCAACGGGGACAACATTCGCTAAATGTGCTTCCGTACTAAATGGTCTTAGAGCCGAGAAGGCGCGAGTCAATCCAATCTGAAAATTATTTTCCGTTCAATTAATTCGAAATTAGTATCGAGAATTTGAAATTTGAATTTATTAACATTGTGGTCGTTGCTTTGAATTTAAGTAGAAAATTATTTTTGCCTTAGTGTGACGAATCCGATGTTCCACTAAATCGGCTCCCAATAATTCTTCGTGAACTGACATTCTGATGGGAATTATTTTATTGACAATCTGTGGATTTATTTTTTCCGTTAAATTTTAATTTTCTATTTTTTGTTGTTAAATTTGAATAATTTACCCATAATAAAAGAATTGACGTGACGAAACTCCAGGCCACGAGGCATAAGACAGTTAAACTTTGAATACCCAAAAGGTACCATCCACCCCCTGGGGAAAATTTCAAAAAAGACATTTTCATTAATAAAATTCACCTTATTTAACAAACAATTTTAACGAACAAATACAAATTCGAATATAATAATCAAAAACACCTTTAAATAATCCTTTTCGGCCTTTTGTCGTTGTTAACGGTTTCGGATCATCGGCGAAAAATCCTATTGCAATCATACCCCAAATGCCGCTGGTTCCTAATAATTGATTCGGCTTTAAATTCAATTAACAAGTATTTTTATGTTGGAATTTGAAAAAAAATGTTCACCATGTGTCGCAGAAGCTCCAACAGGATCGTCAATACCCAATTTGTCTAATATTGGCATTGATAGGCAAGTTAGTAATCCGCCGATCATTCCAACGATTACCGATTCCCAAGCTCGAAAAAGAAAGCAGCCGCCTTAGGAAGTAAAATTAAAAGCTTCGATCATTAAAATAGAATTAAAAGAATTCTTACGTATTATTATATTAATTTTCTTTTTAATATAGGTATTAAGATAAAAGGAAATTCTTCGGTTCTACCAAAAAGAAGAAGCGAATAAATTTTGCAATCTTCTTTCACCCTTAAAATTTAAGACGGAGGAAAATAATTATTAACGAAAAATTCTGATGTTCTGGGGCGAAATAAAAATAAAATTGATTTTAAACCTGTAATTGATACCAAGGCACCTAGAATTCCGTTAATTTGACTTAAAATATTTATTCCCTTCTCTGGACTCGACATACTGATGATTAATCCAACGAGTCCTCCTCCCATGCTCGCCATTATTGTCGAGACTGCTGCTCGAGCGGCGTACTTCCATTTCTCGCCATTAACACCATAAGTGCTACCACTATTGAATGCCAACCATCCCCACCTGGAATTAAATTAAATTTAATTAATTAAAAGGAGTGAAATTCAATTTCATTAATTTAATTCAAGTAAATTCAATTTCATTAATTCAATTCAAGTAAATTCAATTTCATTAATTCAATTCAAGTAAATTCAATTTAATTTTGAATTAAAAATTAAAAATTTCATTTTTCGGGTACTTTTTAAATAATTATTTAACATTTACCATAATACGAATAATCCCAAGATTGCGTTTACGGGACAACCGAGTGGTAAAGGATCTATTCCATTATCGTATCTCCCAAGTCTTGGTCCAAGCATAATTGCACAAGCGAGAGCTGAAGAAAACAATTTTTTTTTGCAAATAACTGTTTTTGATAAAATAATAGAATATAAATTGTAATTAATAAAATCAGTGTAATTAAAAATATTAATATTCAGTAAAGTTCGACAATTATAATTATTAAAAATATAAATAGTAATGTTCGGCAATTATAATTACTAAAAATATAAATAGCAAAGTTCGGCAATTGTAATTATTGAAAATAATTCAAATTATTGTTTCAAAAATAAAAGTTGAAATAAAATTAAATATTAAACTAAAATTTAAATCAATCAAATTAAAAATGAAATTTCAGCCAGTCAAATAGAAAATTAAATTAAAATTAAAAAGACAGTCAATTAAAGTTTTAATTAATTAAAATTATAAAAGTAGAGTTGGCAATTATAATTATTGAAAATATAAATAGCAGAGTTGGTAATTATAATAATTATTGAAAATATAAATAGTAAAGTTCGGGAATTATAGTTATTGAAAATATAAATAACAGAGTTGGCAATTATAATTAATAAAGTACATTGTGGGAATTGGATGATTTTTATTTTACCAGAAACTCCGCCGACCAAGTGAACGGTTCCAGAACCGGCAATATCGACAGCTCCCCATTTATTTAAAAAGCCATGATCTCCCCAAACCCATCCGGCAGGAACGCAATAAACAATTGTATTCAATGAGGAAAAAATACAATACGCTTTAAAGTTGCACCTACGTTGGAAAATTGAAAAAGAATTCTTCAAATTATTATTATTTCAAAACAAAAAGTATAAAAAATAAAAAATAAAAAAATACTAAAATAAAAATATTAAATTAAAAATAAAATAAAAATAAATAAATAAATAAAATAAAAATTAATTAATCAAATATTAAATTAAAATTAAAATCAATCAAACTAAAAATTTCAGTCAATCGAATAGAAAATTAAATTAAAATTAAAAAGTAAATTAAAAAGACAGTCAATTGAATAAAAAAGTAAATTAAAATTAAAAATTAAATTAAAATGTCAGCCAATCAAATAAAAAATAAAATTGAAATTAATAATTAAATTAAAATTACAGTGAATCAAATTAAAAATGAAATTAAAATTAAAATTACAGTCAATTAAATTAAAAATTAAATTAAAAAGACAGTAAATCAAATAAAAAATTAAATTAAAATTAAAAAGACAGTGAATCAAATAAAAAATGAAATTAATATTAAAATTACAGTCAAATTATAAATGAATTGATTAACTTAATTAAATAATTAATTAACTTAAAAATTAAAATTAAATTAAATTTGTCATTTAAAAGAAAAATAATTCTGTTCTTCTTTCTTTCACCTTTCTGCCATGGCACCAGAGACAATAGTCGTCGACGTTGTCGCGAAACTCAATTGAAAGAGAAATGCAGCGCAAGCTTCGCCAAAAATATCGTCATCGACTTTTGGATCAATTAAATAGCCTCCAATTCCAAAAAACGGATTCCTCGGCTCCTCTGTTCCGAAACTTATGCCAAAACCAAAAAGCCAATACGTTAATCCTCCAACGACGATGTCGACAACATTTTTCATCATAATGTTCACTTCATTTTTCAATGAAACACAACCCGACTCCAACATTCCGAAACCTTGAAAAATAAAAAAAAACTAGTAAATGCAAAATCGAAAAATCAAAAGAAAAATGCAAAATTAAATAAAATCACAAGAAAAGTGTAAAGTTACAAAAAAAATCACAAGAAAAGTGTAAAGTTAAAAAAAAAATGAAAAGAAAAGTGCAAAATTACAAAAAATCAAAAGAAAAGTGCAAAATTACAAAAAATCAGAAGAAAAGTGCAAAATTACAAAAGAAAATCAAAAGAAAAGTGCAAAATTACAAAAAAAAAATCAAAAGAAAAATGCAAAATTACAAAATGATCCCCAAGTTTTGAACGTTCAAATGAACGAAATATTTTCTATTCGCAAGATATTTTTATAAATTACTAATCATAAAAAATTTAAAAACTAAATTTTTACATTTACAAACTCAGTAATTAATTTTTTTTGTTAGTGACACAAAATAATTTGCAATAAAAATTTAATTTTTAGAAGAAATAAATAAATTTCGCTCATTTGAACGTTCAGAACTTTGGCATCTTATTAAAAAACACAAAATGAAAGTAAAGTAAAAGATTAATTTTCATTAGAAGAAAAAAAAAGTTTCATAACTTATTCAATATGAATAAATTTTTACTTTTTTCCCCCCAAAAAAAAAGAATTTACCTGTTTGCATCGTAAATATAATGAAGGCATTCGAAACAACCCAATTGCTGTCATCCTGTCGTAATTTATAAGGCGAACCAATGTAACGAGTTTTATTCACAACTACATCGGTGTCATTATAATCATAATATTCCAAATCCATTTTTTTAAAATCAAAAATAAATAATTCACTCTCGTTTGAAAATAAGATCCTCTTGGAAATATTTCAACAATTGTCAACAAAGACTTCTGTCTTCTTCTTCTTCTTCTTTTTCTCTTATTCTTTCTCAATGATTTCAAACAATCGGCGAAATTGGACGAAAACATATTAAAAATTAATGCTAAACGTCGTCGGAAAGGAGAATTTTAATTAAAGTCCAAGGATAGTAAAGAAAAACGAGTATTCTATTTTTTTGCCGTTTTTTTATTTTTCCTTCATTTTTTTTCGTTTTTAATTGGCCCACAAAAAGACCGTTTTACATGAATTTTTCTCAATATTCGTTTTTTTAATATTAATAATAATAATAATAATAATAATTTTGTCACTAGTTCTTAATTATATTATATATACTCCATTAATTTAAAAATTATACATTACGCAAGTAACAAGTAAAATATTTCTAATCTAAATAAAAAGAGAAGAAAAAAAGAAATATCACATAATTGCGATGTAAAATATTCATTTCTCTGCGTGATACGAATTTTTTTCTCATAAAAAACCAATTTTTCTCATAAAAACCAATTTTTTTCTCCTAAGAATTATTTTAATTCAACAAAAAAATTTTTAATTAAAAGTAATTTTAGTTAAAAATAATTAATTAATTACTAAACATTCAATAAAATGAATTTATTATATTGAAAAAAGAAAATTGAAAAGAAAACCAATTTATTGGAAAAACAAAACACTAGAAAAATTTACTTTATTCGAATAAAAGAAAAAGTACAGGAAAAATACTTTTAGAAAAAATACACTTTGTTTTTTTATTTATAGAGAAAATAAATTACGTTGCAAAAGTGATTAGAAAAAAAGAAAAATCTGTTAGAACACAAAATCATTTTATGCCTGGCATTGTTTTTTTTATTTTTTTTTTTATTTTCTAACTTGGTAGTTTTTTTTTTCTTTCTTTTAATTTTTAATTTCTAATTTGTTGATATAGTTGATGCTCCTTTTGGAACAAAAACTAAAATTGTTGTTTGTTTGTTTTTTTTTCTTTTCTTTCTTTTCGTATTCAATGAAGATAATTTTTTTCTTGTCGAAAATAGAATTTTTCGAATATAATTAGTGCCCGTACACATTTTCATCGCTATACGCTATGTAAAGGAAAAAGTCCTCTTCATGATGTTCCTATGAGAGAAAAAGAAATAAAGAATCAATTTAATTTTTTGCTACACTAAGTACAAAAGATTTAATTACTTTTTTTTAATACGGGGCGTAAAAAAACGAGTATTTTAATAGTTAATAGTAATAATTTATTTTTTTATCGATTATACTATAGTTTAATAAATATTCTCTAACAATATTAATAAAAAGTTTAAAAATACGTGAATAAATAATATTTACATGTGAAATTTCAAATTGCAAAAAAAAAAAAAAATTTTATCAGAAATTAAACGTTGAATCAGAAGCGACGTGTTTTGTAAAACTTATATTAGAATGCAATGACAAGGCTAACATTATGCAATATGGAATGCGGCCAAAATACAAGGAAATTGTATCTATATATATTTTTTAAATTGAAAAAAGGGCGTTAATTTAGTAAAAAAAAAAGGGAGAAAAAAACTTTTCGTTTTTAATTGCTAATGAGTAATATTAAATTTCTGGTTAATTGTCAAATTACCTGATATAACGAACCCATCGTGGCACTTGTCGGTGGAATGATGTTGTTTACAAAAAAGAAAAGAGCATCCTCAGCACGAAGATGAATTCGTTTGCGAATCAAAAAATAAAATTGTCCTACAGTCAAATCTGACGGTACCAAATATTTCTGTTTATCCAAATCACTAATTTTCGCCTTTGGTGCTTTCTCAACAATTACCTATTCGAAAAGAAAGTAAATACCTTTTTTTTATTGTCTATTCCCCTTCAATTTAAACCATTGCAATAATATTAAAAACAAAAAATAAAATTTGTCACAAAAACGAGAAAAATTAGTGCGCGATGTTAAAAGAATTAGCCAACATAACCTAAAAATAGACAAAGTCTTTTGATCGTCTCGACATTCGTATATTTCCGTCAATTTTAATATAAGAAATTAATTTTTATTCAAACATCAATTGTCTTTGAATTTTCTTTTCAAATAACAATAAAAAAAAGTCCCTTATTTTTACAATCACTATTTTCGTTTTGTTTATTTTCCCGAGACAAAAATTTAAATATAAAACTACGCGCAAGATTAGATATTATGACGAAATAATGAAAGTATTCACGTACAACGATAATAAAGAATCATATATCACTTTACCAGAAGAAAAATAAATATTTAATAACCACTATTATCTCCTGTTATAGGTTTTGTAAAGAAATAAAAACGAAAAATTCAATACAGAAGCAATAAGTTACCTTTTTTTTTCTTTACCGATTTTAAGTAAATGTTTTTTTTTGTTCTGTAATAATAAACTAGGAGAAAAACATTAATCATAGCTAACGGGAGGGAAAAAATATATATATGAATAAACAATGAACACGGGATCGAAATAAACGATTTTAGCAATGTGCAAATAAAAAAAAAATAAGATCGATAATAAGGATGCGCACTGCAGGGAAATGTCAACGACCTAGAGGACTAATGTTAGAAATATTGGAATAATTTGTTTAATTTCATTAATTTGATAAATATTATTAAATAGTGATTAACTGTCAAATCTTACGGTAGGTCCCGTACGACGCAAAAACACTAAACGACCTTGGATTATTCCATTCGTACGGAATTTACCTTTCAATCAGAAAAAGAAAGAAAAGAAAAAAAAACATGTCGAACTTTGGCACCGAAGATTGAGGTCTATTGAATTGGGACTTTATACTTTTTTTTAAAAAAAAACTTTTCATGTTACTTACAGGAACCCTGTCAGGATATTTTCGTCGAATTTTCTCTCCCTCGGCCTTTCTTTTTTCAAATGAATGTTCCTCCTTGTACTGGAACTTCATTTTGTCAGCGCTAGCAATAAGCGCCTTTCTCACGAAATTAATCTTTTAAAATGTGAATTTAAAGTTTGACGTCTCTAGACACTTTTTCTTTTCCTTTTTTTGCAAAGTTCCGAAATAAATGCGCTTCAATGTAAATCAAGTTTCTTGTTATTGTGTTGTTTTCCTTTTTCTCCCCTGTCACAACAATCACGATCGGAGTTGTCAAAAGTAAGTGCTCTTTTAATGGATGAACGATTCGTAGAACGTATTCATATGCGCAGAAACTATTTTTACAGTTGGAAAAATAGTCCCTTGTGCGCAATGAAAGTTTCTTTCGGTTTCTTCTTATTTACATCAGGATTTTTTTTGGGAAAAATCTCAATTAAGGTTGAACGTGAATTAATGTTCTGTACATTCGATAATTTTGATGGAAATTTTTCCCTTTCTGACACTTTTCCTTTGATAATAATAAATGCACGTTTTGGAAAGACTGATATTACTACGCCGTGACGTATGTGTTATTGGAGAAGTCATGAATCATTCCTTTTAATTTTTTTTCGAAACAAAAAAAATTGTTTAGTATTTTTCTTATTAAAAAGAAAAGGGTAGATAATTTTTCTCAATTGCAAAGGAATATTGTAAAAAAGAAATACAGGGGAGGGAAAAGAAAATACGGTTCCCAAGTTTGCGATAAATTGCGCGGGAGAATTCAAATAATAAATTTTCAATGATTTTCTCAAAGGTGAAAAAAGGAAGGAAATTGAAAAAAAAAATTAATGATGATAATTAACGAAAAATGTATTTTTATTGAAAATCATAAATTTACATTTTTTTAATTTATTCTGCGTCTTCGTCGTCTTCATCTTCCTGGCTGTTAATTTGGAAGTATCGAAGTTCGTAGGTTTCTTTGTCTTTGCAAACTACTCGAAGCCAATCACGAAGTTTATTCTTTTTCAAGTATCGTTTCGTCAAATACTTGAGATACCTATTGAAACAATATCATTTTTATTAGTGCAAATATCGCTCTGAATTAGAGAATTTTTCGATCTTTCCTTCTCTTTAAAAAAAAAAAATACTAAAATATTTCCTGATGACAAAGGAAATTATTTATTTACTCAAAATTACCATAAATTTGGTTCAAATGGTAAATTTCTATTTTTTCGTAAACTTAATTCAAAACTAAAAAATAAAATATAAAAAGAAATATAAAAAAAAGCTAAGCCTTTAAATATATCGATAAAAATATAAATCTCAAATATTAAATAGAACGAGAAAGGGAAAAATTAATTAAAACGATACCCACCGTTTAGAGAAGTCGATATCGCTACTGACTGTTATTCTCATCTTGTTCCTTTCAATTGTAACATTATTTCCAAAATTGCCGGTTTTTCCGTTAACCTTAATTCGTTCATGAAGGTACTTTTCCTGAAAGAAGAATTCAATCAAAATTTAATTATTTTTTCATACAGAAATTAAGATTTTCGAAAATTCAATTATTTTTTTATCTTTTGTTATTTATTCCTCAAAGAGTTAAATTATTTTCAAAAAATCCAATGAAATTCTTGTGACAATTCAATTTAAAAATAATTTTCATGAATTCTTCGTAGAAATTTAGTTAATATCAAAAATTTCTCAAACATCAATTATTTTTAATGTCTACAATTTGAATAAAAATTCCCACAATAATTCAATTATTTAAAAAGAAATCTTAATAAAATTATTTTCAAGAATTCGATTATTTTCAAAGTTAACGTAATTCTTCGCAAAAAATCCAATTATGTTCCAAAATTACCAAAAATTCCCGTCAAAATTTAAATTCTCTTTATAAATGAAATGTATAATAAAATTTTACTCCGAAAATAAAATATTTCTGAAAAATTTTAATAAAACTCTTGTCTGAATGATAATTATTTTTAATATACAAAATTTTCAACAAATTTCACGAAAAATGCAATTATTTTAAAAAAAATTTCTTAAAATTTTGTAAAGAATTCAATTATTTGGAAATTTGTCGATAAAGTTTAATTATTTAATAAAATGTTTGTTTTTAGAGTTAAATATATGAATTCTCGAAGAATTTTCTAAAAACAATTTTTTTTAATAAATATTCAATTATAATCGAAAATTGTAACTGAAATTTATTTTTATATCAATATTTATTAGAAAATTCTACAAGAAATCAATTATTTAACTATAAAAATAAACAATTTATTAAATAATAATTAAATGTTTCTAAAAATTGAATTTTTTAAATTAATTTTATCAAAATTTGATTATTTTGTTTTTTTTTATTATTAAACGTAACTAATATTATTATTATTTATTGTCAAGAGACAAAATTTAAAAAAATTTTAACAACCATTTCATTTTTTGAGAAATTTGCTGAAAATTTTGTATATTAAAAATAATTGAATTTCGGAGAAAAATTTTATTAGGATTTATAAAGACAATTTAAAATTTAAATAAACATTTTCAATTTTGACAAGAATTTTAGTAAATTTTCAAACATAATGAATTCTTTGCGTAGAATTTTATTACTTTTGATAATAATTGAGTTGAATATTTAAGTAAAATTAGATTTCAATTATAAATACAATTAAAAAAGAGCAATTTTCCAGGAAAAAAAATTGTAATAAAAATAAAGGAGAAATAAATAAACTTTCAATATCAAAATTCAAAGTACTTACGAAACTTGCGACATCCATAATATTGTCCTCGACTGGATGCGTGCAGTCAATTGAGAACTTTAGGCAAACCTTCTTCTTCTGGCCCTTGCCACGAAGATGTTGCTTCTTCCCCACAGGGGCTTTAGCTTTTTGCACCTTGGTCTGGAAATCAAAAGAAAAATGCCCATTAACTAATAATTACAGAATGTACAATAGAACAAAAATTTACAAGAGAAAAACTGTATTTAGAAATTCCTAACGTGACAGGTCGATGTTGAACAAAAAGTGAGGTTAGGAAATGCAATTTTTAACTCTTTCGATAAACTAGAGAAATTTCGATTCAAAGCACTTTTTTACGCCACATTTAATCGTTATTCTCTTCTCAAGTATCACAATTATTTTCATTTTTGTTTTATAAGAATAAGAAAATATACAAAATCACATGTGGATAAAACTGTTACATTGAGCCATCACTCGCGAGTGTCAAACAATCCACTTGGAATAAAACCATCTTTTCGAAAATGTAAAAAATTTCCACTAAATTCGATAAACAGGGGGGTAAATTGAAAGCGAATGGCAAAATTTTTTACTAAAATTCTATTAATAAAGAAATAAAATAAAGAAAAATTGAGAGAAGAAAATCTTACCGGAGCCATTTTTACGAGAAAACCGGACGAAAGAACTTTTTAGAAGAGCGCATGTGGGGGGGTTTACATGACGCAAGCGTTTCACTCTTACGTCATTACGCATCGACTTACGTTACTTACCCGAACGTAAATCTCAATATTCAAAACGCGCCTTGAAAACTCAGCGGGAAAATTTGAATCTTCTCGGTTTTTTTCCAAAAATAATTGTAACACTTTGAAAAAAATAAACAAAGATCAAATTACTCACTTCTATAAATTGAATACATTAAAATTTTTCTATTTAAAACAAACGTGACTTAATTTCGTTTTTTTTTTGACCGGAAATCGATGTGTTTTAAAAATCAAAATGGCGACTGATGGAATAGTCCATCACTTCCGGTTTCTTCTCCGCAAAATTTACAACGAGGAGGATCACGCCGCGCCGGTTAGTGTGACTGTGTTTTGTATTTGTACGACAAAATACTGATCGTTATAATAAAAGAAAAGTGTTTCAGAATGATGAATGGATTAGTGAGAAGTGCCTTGAGAGTGACGGCTTTAAAAAATGTCATAACACCGGCAGTAAATGTAACAAAAACCAATGTTCAAATTAATCGAATGCTATGGAACATGTGCAATCGATTAGAGCACAATTCATCAAATTTAGTCAGGGAAGTGAATAAAAGTCACAGTGAATTATGTAATTGCGGTGGTTGTCGTGCTGCGCACACAAAAGGTATTCATTCTCCTCTCATTATTGTTTAACTTTCTTTCGCATTCTTTTTTTTGAACAGGGAAAAATATTTTCATCACCACGTGAGAGGTTAATTTTGTTCTTTATTAAGACTTTTCTGCCTTTACTTTTCACTTTTTGCATTTTAGGGTCTATTTCTGTTGTTTTTAATTTGTAGCTATGAATTTGTATTAGTTTCGAAAATTCCTTTCTTTTGGAGAATGTTTTTTTTTACTTGTTTATCAAAAGGTTTTGCTATTTGTGCTAATTACCTAACCTTTGTGAAAAGAAAAATGAAACATTCAACTTCATGCTGATTACTATATTTGCTAAGTCAGTTTTCTTTTTATCGAACAAAATTTAAATGTTTTTGCAATAAAATTGCAATTTTTTAGGTATCAAAAATGTTTTTGCAATAAAATTGCAATTTTTTAGGTATCAAAAATGTTTTTGCAATAAAATTGCAATTTTTTAGGTATTAAAAATGTTTTTGCAATAAAATTGCAATTTTTTAGGTATCAAAAATGTTTTTGCAATAAAATTGCAATTTTTTAGGTATCAAAAATGTTTTTGCAATAAAATTGCAATTTTTTAGGTATCAAAAATTTTGACTGGAAAGAAAATTGTTAATTATTTAATTAAAAAGAAAAAATTGCAGGTGAATAGATTTTTATTTAATAAACATTGACATTGAAAATCAGATTTCGAAAATTAAATTCTTTTCAAGTTAAATTGTATGTTTGTAAATAAGAAAAGACTGATTTTCTCCATTACAGCTGAGAAGGAATTAGTTGAATTTCTCGCTGAGGAAATAGTGGCGGAGAAGAAAGCTCGAAAATTAAAAACAATTCCCACGGATCTCGAAGGTTTTAAAGTATCACTCGATGGGGCGGAAGTTCGTCTTGTGAAAAAAGACGCAGCCGAAACGTAAGTTTTGACAAATATTCACTAAATATTCCTTCTCCTGGTAAATTTATTGATTTAAATAAATAAAATAAATTTTCTTTGTTGATTAAAATTTTTTCTTCTTCGCAGAATTACAATTTCTTTTAATATCAATCACACAATATCCTCGGAGGAAGAGCCGGAAATTGATCCTCAAGATGACAAAGCAGACGTTGGGGAAATGAGAAGCAAACCTAATTTTGATATTGATATTGTCAGAGGGAGTCAAACGTTATCATTCACTTGTTCGTTTAATAGCGAACCTGGTGCGTCTGGCGCCGACGAAAGTTATAGTAAGGAACTTGAAAATATTTCTTATGTTTTCTCATTTTTTAAGAGATCAAAAATACGTTTTTCTCACTGCGACGAATTTAATTAATGACCAATTGTCATTTTTTTCTTATGAAAATCTTAATCTTTTTTGAAGTAAAAAATATAATTTATCCAAAGTGTTGAGTACAGTTAACATGATTTTCTTTTGTTAAACTGATAATTGATCTTTGGAAAAGTAAAATATTATCGAGTAAAAGTGTACTTTATTTTTGTTTCTAATTTTAAGGTACTTCTCGATAATGTGACATTTTTATTATATTTCTCGAATCATTTTCATTTTGATTTTGGGAAAAATTTAAGAATTTAAATAAGTATTGAATTTTTATGTTTAGAAGGAAAAATTAACGTGTTTTGTTCTTTTTTTTAGATGACATTTTTGGAATTGACGAAATCACGCTCTTTGAGGGCGAATACTCCGACAAAGTTTATGCCGTAAGCGGAGAAGTCATCGATGGTGTAAGTTGAATTTTTTCGCAGTATTTTCCTTATACTGTAAAGAAAAGTAAATATAATTTATCTAAAGTAAATTACAATTAAATGAAAAGAAATGAAATTACAATTTAATGAAAAGAAATTAAATTACAATTTAATGAAAAGAAATTAAATTACAATTAAATGAAAAAAAATGAAATTACTATTAAATGAAAAGAAATTAAATTACAATTAAATGAAAAGAAATTAAACTACAATTTAATGAAAAGAAATTAAATTACACTACAATTTAATAAAAAAGAAATCGAAGCAAAAAAAAACATAAATGTAGAAGAATAACTCTATTTTTAATTTATGGAAATAATTTTCTTTTCGCAGTACCTCTACGATCTGCTAATGAACTATCTCGAAGAGAAGGGAATTTCGAATGAATTCACAGAGAAAATGATGGAACTCAGCACATCCTACGAACACACGGCCTACATTAGTTTACTCGAAGGTCTCTCCAAATTCACAACATCGAAATAAATTCCATTATTTGTACTTTGAGTCCAATATTTCCAGTGAAGTGCAAAATTCGTCTCGACGATTTTCACAAAACACAAAACAGAAACAACAAAATGTATGTTAATTATTGTATACTTTAAAAAGAAAATTTTTGTTACAGTTAGACGTGTATTTTAGTTTTTTTTTTCAAACGCTAGACGATACTTTTTAGAAATGTTACACTGATTTTTTTTCAGAAAAAAAAAATAATAAATCGTGTTGAAAAAAGATTCAGGTATTTTTTTTAATCCTATTAAGAAAATTACCAAAACCAGGATTTTGTCAAATTGGAAAATCTGAAAAACATGGAAATGGCAGGAAATTATATAAAAATTTTAAAAAAAACCTTGAAAAGTCAGGGAATTTTTTTTTGCGAAATCCGGTAAAATTTCTTTTTTTAATTGTATTTATTCTTGAAAACTAATTTTACTTAAATATTCAATTTCAATTATTTTCAAACGTAATATAATTCTACGCAAAAATTTCATTATGTTTGAAAATGTACAAAAATTTTTAACAAAATTAAAAAATTATATTTAAATTTTAAATTGTCTTTTATAAATAATAAAATTTTTCTCCGAAATTCAAATATTTCTGAAAACTTTAATAAATTTCTTGTCAGAATGTCAATTATTTTTAATATACAAAATTTTCATCAAAAGTTCTCGAAAAATGCAATTATTGTTAAAATTTTTTTAAATTTGGTCTCTTAACAATAAATAATAATAATATTAGTTACATTTTATAATAAAAAACAAAACAATTAAATTTTGATAAAATTGATTATTAAAATTCAATTTTTAGAAACATTCATTATTATTTATTAATTTGTCTATTTTTACAGTTAAATAATTGATTTCTTGTAGAATTTTCTAATAAATATTGATTTAAAAATAAATTTCAGTAATAATTTTCGATTATAATTGAATATTGTATTAAAAAATTGTTATTAGAAAATTCTACGAGAATTCATGTATTTAACTCCAAAAACAAACATTTTATTAAATAATTAAACTTTATCGACAAATTTTCAAATAATTGAATTCTTTACAAAATTTTAATAAAATTTTTTTTAAATAATTGCATTTTTCGAGAAATTTGATGAAAAATTTGTATATTAAAAATAATTGAAATTCTGACAAGAATTTTATTAAAATTTTTCAGAAAAATTTGAATCTTGGAGAAAAAATTTATTGTACATTTCATTTATAAAGATAATTTAAATTTTGACGGGAATTTTTAGTAATTTTGGAACATAATTGGATTTTTTGCCAAGAACTACGTTAACTTTGAGAATAATTGAATTCTTTGAGGAATAAATAATAAAAGATAAAAAAATTGAATTTTTGAAAATCTTATCTCGAAAAATGAAATTATTGGTAGAATTTTTTTAAAATTTGTCTCTTAACAATAAATAATAATAATATTAGTTATGTTTAATAGTAAAAAACAAAATAATTAAATTCTGATAAAATTCATTATAAAAATTAAATTTTTAGAAACATTCAATTATTATTTAATAAATTGTTTATTTTTATAGTTAAAAAATTGATTTCTCGTAAAATTTTCTAATAAATATTGATTTAAAAATAAATTTCAGTCATAATTTTCGATTATAATTGAATATTGTATTAAAAAATTGTTATTAGAAAATTCTACGAGAATTCATATGTATTTAAATCTAAAAACAAATATTTTATTAAATAATTAAACTTTATCAACAAATTTTCAAATAATTGAATTCTTTACAAAATTTTAATAAATTTCTTTTAAATAATTGCATTTTTCGAGAAATTAGATGAAAATTTTGTATATTAAAAATAATTGAAATTCTGACAAGAATTTTATTGCAATTTTTTTAAAATATTTGAATTTTGGAGAAATATTTTATTATACATTTCATTTATAAAGATATTTTAAATTTTGACGGGAATTTTTGCTAATTTTGAAACATAATTGGATTTTTTTTCGATGAATTACGTTATACCTTTGAAAATAATCGAATTCTTGAAAATAATTTTATTAAGGTTTCTTTTTAAATAATTGAATTATTGTGGGAAATTTTATTGAAATAGTAGACATTGAAAATAATTGAAGTTTGAGAAATTTTTGAAATTAACTAAATTTCTACGAAGAATTTATTAAAATTATTTTGAAAATTTACAAAAATTCTTGTCAAAATTCAAAACTTTTCTTTAAATTTTAAATTGTCTTGGTAAATAATAAAATTTTACTTCGAAATTCAATACAAAATTTTCATCAAATTTCTCGAAAAAAGGAAATTATTGTTAAAATTGTTTTTAAATTTCTCTCTTAACAATAAATAATAATAATATTAGTTATAGTAGACATGGAAAATAATCCAAGTTTGGGAAATTTTTGAAATTAAGAAAATTTCTACGAAGAATTTATTAAAATTATTTTTAAAAAAATTGAGTTGTCACATAAGAATTTCATTGGAATTTTTGAAAATAATTTAATTTTTTGAGGAATAAATAATAAAAGATGAAAAAAATAGTTGAATTTTCGAAAATCTTAATTTCTATATGAAAATATAATAATTAATTATTTATCAAAAAATGAAGTTATTGATGTTTTACAATTTTTTGAATAATAATAATAAATATAGTTTTAAAAACCAGGAAAAATTCTGTTCTTCAACCTGAAAAACTAGGAAAAGTCAGGGAATTAAAAAAAGGCAAAATCGTGTCAACTCTGAAAACTTTTAAGTAGAAAATTATTTTTATTTAACGTTTATTCATTACAAAACAGAATTCGAAATAAAGCTGTACAATTTTAAAGATAGAACGAAACGGAAATTGTTTTTCTTTTCCAAATATTACCAATCTGGAACTCCAAATCGACTGATTCTCTTCATTTGCGCATCGAGATCCATTTGCACTTTTTTCCTCATGTAGAAAATGGGACAATCTCGACTATAAAAAAGAAATATTATATTATTAGCAACAAATCACTTTTTTAAAAAAACGAAAAATAGAATTAAACTTTCTTTTTCCATAAATATAAGCTTCGAGGGACAAAAATGAATACCTGGTGCAGAGTACTTCTTGATGGAGACTGCCTTGACATCTCTGGCACTCGGTCCACAATCGACAGAATTTCTCCTCGAGTTTCCTGCCAGCGTTTGCTTCCTTTTCAAAAAATTCGCCCTCCTTCTCGACGCAAAATTTACAGAGCGCAAGTTTCTCACGATCCGGAGTTAATACTGCTTTACAACCCAAGCACACCTCTTTTTTCTTCGTGAACGCCACGAGTGCACCGACACGCGACGTAGCCACTGTCTTTGTCCTCGTATGCTCGCCCTTCAGCAAAAGCGATTCGGCCCGATCGCCCAAAATTGGCTCAAATATTCTCACCAACGGTTTTGACAATTGATTCTGCAGATAGTAGTTCGTGTCAATTGGAATACTATTTTCCAAAACGTAAATTGGATCCTCGGCCTTTTGATAGGCGGGCGCACCCTTTGCGCCATTTATAAATACATAGGGTACACGATCGCCAAGTTTCGGCGCCGTACCAGCGTCACGTTTCTTCATTTTTGCCGCCAATTCAACGTGCGCCTGTTTCGCCGTGTAATCAGTTTTCGTCAATTCCTTCGTGACCACCAATTGTGAAATGTCAATTCGATTGCAGAGGAGATCGCTAATCACTTGCTTTGCATAGTCCACTGCCTCGTCTGGTTTTCTACGCAAAAAAAAAAAAAAATGGGGAAATTAGAAGTTAAACTAAAATTTTTCTTCGGAAGGGGGAAATTTACCTGTCAATGAGTAATTTCTGTAGACATGTGTTCATCATATTGGCGACAAGGGGGCAATTGTCGCGACGAACTGTCTCTAAACCTTTGCAATCCATTTTGTCGTATTTCTCAGGCGTTGTGAAATAGAGGCCGGCGTAGCGTTTCTTGTTTATCAAGAGATAGGGATAGTAGACCTTTTCGAATTCGAGTTTTATCGGTTTAATGAATTTCGATGAGACATAATCGGCCGCCTCTTTTCCCAATTGCATCGCTTCGCGAATGTCCGTGACGCCAAATTTCACCATCACTGAATCCGTGTCGCCGTAAATAACCACGGAATCGTGTTTATAGCCATTTTTCTTGCAATAATGCTCCTCGACCTCGTGCTTTGTCTTCTCAATCATCGTTCTTCCGTAGGACGTTACACTCTGAAAATAGAAACAAAATTAATTACTATTTAAAAAAGTAATTCAGAATTTATCAGAATTTTTGAAAATAATTCAATTTAATTAATATTTTTAAAAATATTTTACAATTATTAATTATTAATTAACTATAATAATCTTCGTAGTATTTCTTTCATTCATTCTGTCCGCAGATTAAAGTTAATTATAGTTACTCTTTTGTTTTTTATACGTTTTGATAGAAAATAGAATAGAAATAAACATATTCGTAAGTTTCCTTTCCGTTAGCAAATTATCTGTATTCATTTGTTTTTTTTTTAATTCATTTTTGTGGGTTATTGTAATTTTTTTAATGTCAAAAAGAAACCAAAAAAAACTCGTTTTATTCACTTCACAAAATTGACAAAAATTCCATTCCATATTTTTTATTTTCCTGACTTTTTCCCAATTTTCATCAAAAATATTAACTTCTTTCTTATCCTAATGCTAATAAATTGAATTTATGCTACGAATTTTATTATTCATGAAAGAATTTAAAATAATTTCATTCTTGCGAAGAATTTAAAAAAACAAATTTGAAAATAATTGAATTTTAAATGAAAAATGTTATTATTTATAAAAAATAATTGAATTTTTCCGAAGAATTTTATTATTTACAAAAATAATTGATTTCTTTAGGCAAATTTTGTTATTTATGAAAATAATTGAGTTTTCTTGAAATATTTTATTATTTATTAAAATAATTAAATTCTTGCGAAGAATTTTCAAAAAAATTTTTGAAAATAATTGAAATTTTCTGAAGAGTTTTATAAATTTTGAGAAAAATTGACTTTTTTTTGAAGAATTTCATAATTTATGAAAATAGTTAAATTTTTTTCGTATATTTTTCTATTTTTATAAAAATAATTGAATTCTTGCGAAGAATTTTTTTTTAAATTTGGAAAATAATTGAATTTTTGGAAAGAATTTTTAAAACAACTTGGAAAATAATTGAATTTTTCTGAAAAATTTTATAAATTTTGAGAAAAATTGAATTTTAAGAAGAATTCCATTTTTTCTAAGGATTTTGTAATTTATGAATATAATTGAATTCTTTCGAGAAATTTTATTAATAATTGTTGAAAAAATAATTTAATTACTTTCGAAGAATTTTATTATTTATAAAAATAATTTTATTCTTTCAAAGAATTTTATTAATTAGCTAAATGATTAAATTCTTGCGGCGAATTTTATTAAAAATTGATGAAAATAATTGAATTTTTTCCTAGAATTGGTTATTTTATAAAAACAGTAGATATTGAAAATCATTGAAATGTGAAAAGTTTTTAAAGATAATTAAATTTTACAAAGAATTCTATTAAAAAATTTGGCAATAATTGAATGTCGGTGGGAAATTTTATTTAATTTTTTTGAAAATAATTGGATTTTCCAAAAAAACCTTTTATTATTTATGAAAATAATTGAATTCTTGCGAACGATTTATTAGAATTTTTTAAAATAATGTAATTTCCAAGAAGAAATTTATTAGTTTTAATAATAGTTGAATTATTGTGATGAATATTGTTATTTATGAAAATAATTGAATTTTGAAAAGAATTTTATTGAAATACCTCAAAAAAATTATTTAAAAAATTTATTTATTACTTTAAAAAAATTTTAGAATTAGAATTGGAATTTCTTTATTTTACTAAAATTATATTTAAAACAATTAATTTCTTTCGAATAATTTTATTAAATTTTTGAAAATAATTGAATTATTGCGGAAAAGTTTATTAAAATGCTTAAAAAGAATTGAATTTCTGTTGAAAATTTTATTACTTTTAAAAGGAATTGAAATCTTCAGAAGAATTTTATGAATATTGTTTTAAATAATGAATTTTTAAATGTTATGAAAATTTTATTAGTTTAAATAATTGAATTCTTGTCAAAAACTTTATTTGTGAAAGTAACTGAATTTTACGATTATGAAAATAATTAAATTCATGCTTAGAATTTAATCAAAAATTTTTTTGAAAAAATGGAATTTACCTGAAAAATTTTATAATTATTAAAAGTAATTGAATTATTGGGAAAAATAAATTGCATAAAATTTTGTTAAATAAAATTGATTTTTTTTTCAATATTAGCGAATTAAAAGTAGAGGAAATTCTCTAAAAAAATATTGTTTATATTCTTTGTTCGGAAAGTTAAATATCTATATATAGCTAATAATTTTTGTTACCTTCTCTATTCTTTAGAATAATTAAAATTTTCGTAATGAAGTTCTTTTTTAATTTAGGTATCAGATAACAATTTTTGTGAAATTCAATTTTCCTCGTACAAGAAAGTTTATTTTCAATTTTGAAAATCTGATGCCAAATTTGAAATTAGTATCGAAATTTGTTAAAGTTTCTTTTATATACTTTAAAGTTTAAAAATATAATATATTTTGAAAATTTAATTCTAATTAGTTTTTCAGTTATGTGTCATAATAAGTATTTCTTTAAAAATTACTTAAATTAAAATGACTTGAAATTGTTTACAATGAACATTGTAGCACAATATTCGCGGATAATTTGGCTAGTTTTTATGTTATAATTAAGAGTTAACATAATAAAATTCTTCTTTCTTTACTTTATGTTATTAGGTTTAATTTTTCTTACGGCTGATATTTCCAAGCAGGGCAACTTTCCCATTTGCGCGCCAGTGAAACCGTAGACGGAATTTGCGGACACTTTCAATGCGTACTGCCGTCCGTCGAGAACCTTCTTCTTCAGGGGATCCTCCTCTTTTTTCAATTCGGCTTTCGCGACTTTACGCGCGCTCAATAGATTCTCAAGAATCTCGGGCAGAATTCCCTTTCTCACGTTCGTCTTAACGAACATGGAATTGTACGGCGTCTTCGTGATATCGTCACTTGACAATTGTAATTTATTTTGCGCACTTGGCGTAAGCAGTGTCGTGTAACACAAATTGTGGGCCATAATAATACTCGGATACAGAGAACTGAAATCCAAAGTTGCAATTGGATCGCTGTAATAGCCACGTTTCGGCTCAATAACCGTTGCACCCTCAAATTGCTCGTCCGCTCCCTGACCCTGATGGGTTGGCATCAAATATCCGTGTTCTCGAGTCTAAAGAGATTGAAAGTAAAAAAATTCGAAATTCGAAATTAGAAATTAGAAATTAGAAAAGAAATTAAAAATTAGAAAGTAGAAATTAGCCAAGAAATTAAAAATTAGAAATTAGAAATATAAATTCTATGAAACAAATATTTTACTATATTTCTAATTTGCGATTAATAAAGAGCGAAAAACGAAAATAAATTAGTTCGTTTATTCTTCTACCTTTCGTAAAAGTTGCGAAACGACTTTAATCTGCTGACCCCGGGTCAATAGAGTCGACAACGAGACACCAGTGACCCTCGCCATTTCCATATAAATAATAATGCACATCAATTTGTCCAGTAAACGAAGAGGTAACATTGCGTCCTTCAAGCAATAAACGGCGAGACGACGACGCGTTTGGGCATTTCCTTTTTGCAAATCGGAAATAATACTGTGGTGCACGTCCTCCTTTTGTTCTTGCAAAAAATGATAACTCACGGCATTTAACGTGTAGGATCTCAATTTATAGTCACGTACCAATACCTGGAAATTGTATTTTTGTATTATATTTAATTAATTATTTAATTAATTAATAAAAATAATCGATCGAGGAAAATAGAAAATAAGAAAGAAAAAAAAGAAAATTTTCATAACCCTGTAGTCAAAAATTGCAATAAGTAAAAGTCAAGTGTTAAATAAGAAAGTAAACATTTTTATATTACCAGTAAAAGATCAAACGGCACTCGTCCTTCGAAATTAACGTGTTTATTCTCACGACGTCCCATTTGTTTGCTCTGCAGTACTTGGTTCCGAATAACTGATTTGATATTCTTTATTCGTCCCAGATAGTTGAAATCGTTCACTTTTAAATGTTGAGCGCGATTAATTAAATAGGGAAAATCGAAATTATTTATGTTGTAGCCAGTGAAAATGTCCGGATCCAATTGTCGAATAAAATCGGCCCATTTCTTTAGTTTGGAAAAATTGATCATTAGAAATTAATAAATAAAATATTAACTAATAATAAATTATTACTGTCTTAATTACTATAAATTATTAAATAATTACAATTTTAATTACTATAAATGATTAAATTACTAGCAAATGTTAAGCGCGGAACGTGTTATTCAATAAAATAATTGAAATGTTTCAAAGAATTTATTAAAATTTTGAGAAATAATTAAATTGCTATGAAGAATTTTATAGAAATAATTGAAAATAATGAAATTTTGTTTTTTTCTTAATATTTTGACAATAATTGAATTATTTTGAAAGAATTTAAAATTCTAGTTGAAGTAGAATTTTATGGAAATTTTTGAAAATAATTAAATTTTTTCGTGTAATTTTATTTAAATTTGATTAAAAATAATTTAATTTCTTCAAAAAATTGTTGTATTTATAATAATAATTGAATTGTTTCGAATAATTTGTTATAATTTTAGAAAATAAATGAAATTTATGAAAATGTTTTAAAATATTTGAATTTAACGAAGGAATTTAACTAAACTTGTTTTTATAAATAATTGAATTCCTGCAAAGAATTTTTTTATGCCAATTACAAAACTTTTTATTATCAAATATAAATTTTTGAAATAATTTAAAAGTCAAACTTTAAAAAATTCACTTATTAAGTACAAATTAAAATATTTCTGTTCATATTTTGATAATTTTAATAAAATTTCACGAAAAAATTCAATAATTTTCTCAAGTTGTAATATATCCTTCTGAACAATTCTCGGAAGAGATCAATTTTTAGAAATATTTTTAACACACTTGGAAAAAAGTTAATTTTTTTCTAAAATTTTTAATAAATCCTTCGAAATAATTAAATTATTCTTATAAACAAAGTAAAATTCTCTCGCAAGAATTCAATTAATTTTATAAATAGTAAAATTCATTGCAGGAATTCAATTATTTTTAAAACAATTTTAATTAAATTCCTCCGATGAATTCAAATATTATTTTAAATATTTTCATAAATTTTATTTACATTCTTAAATTTTAATAAATTCTTCGAATAAAATCAATAATCTTTATAAATACTACAATTCATTGAAGGAATTAAATTATTTTTAATCCAATTCAAATAAAATTACAAGAAAGAATTTAATTATCTTCAAAAATTTTCATAAAATTCTATTTTAACAAGAATTTCAAATTCTTCAAAAATAATTCAATTATAGTCAAAATATTAAGAAAAAAGAACAAAATTTCATTATTTTCAATTATTTCTATAAAATTCTGTATGACAATTTAATTATATTTTAAAATTTTAATAAATTCTTCGAAACATTTCAATTATTTCTATAAATAACAAAATTCTTTGCAATAATTAATTTCTGTTTATAAATAGAAAAATCCTTTGCAGAAATTTAGTTATTTTCAAAACAATTTTAATAGACTCGAAAGAATTTTAATCTTCAAATATTACCATAAAATTGACTTATTTTCTAAAATTTTAATAAATTCTTCGGAATAATTCATTTATTTTTATAAATAGTAATAAAATTCTTCGCAAGAATTCAATTATTTTTTAATACAATTTTAATAAAATTCTTCTTCATAAAATCAAATTGCTTTCAAAATTTTTATAAAATTCTTTACGAGAATTTAGTAACATTTTTAGAAGGAATTCTATTGTTATCGCGAACTTTATTAATATAGATTTTTGGAAATCAGTGGAAACTTTTGGAAGAATTTAATGAAAATTTTCAAAAAATAATTAAATTCTTCTAATTTTCCCTAAAATAATTGATTTTATGAGAAGAATTTTGTTGTTTATCAAAATAATTGTTATTCTTCTAAGAATTTCGTTAACATTTATTTTTTTTTTGAAATAATATTAAATAAATATTGAAAAATCCAACTAATTTCAAACACAAAATTGAAATTAAAATTGGATTAATCTGTAAATAATTATTGTTTGAAATAGAAAACATTGAATGTCTTAAAGAAACTCCATTAGTTTAAGAAAAAATTCAAAAGAAATTATTCAAAAGAATTTAATTAGGATTATTAAAAATTTGAATAAAATTCTTCGCCAGAATTTAATAACATTTTTAAAAGGAATTCTATTATCAAATTTTTTCATAAATTTCTTTGCAATAATTTATTATTTTAATTACTATTTACCCTCAACATTTCTTGTTCGGTTGCGTAGCTGAGCACTTGACAGCCGACAATTGGGGCACAAGTGTCCAGAGTGAAAATATTACGCAAAAAAGGCTCAGTCTCGCCCTGTCTGATCACCATGTTCGCTATTTGAATAACCGGATCGTGATTGGGCTCGGGAAATATTCCTGAAAGCAGAAAAATTTAATTTACATAATTTTAATTTACTTTTTCAGTTTTTACTAGCTAATTGTTTTTTTTTTTGTTTTTTTAATTTTGATAAAATTACCTTTACGACCGGCGCATTCAATGTCAAAACTGAGAATTCTGAAGGGAGCAACTTTGGACCATTGGCCTTCGGGAGCGTGGGCGATGAAAGCATCCCAGGCGACGTCGACTTCCATCTGGCATCTTGAAGTTATCGGCAAAGCGTGATTGTAATGACCGCGTAACTTCCATTTTCCAGGCGGTAGTTCTATCCACGAGCAGCCCACCATATTCGTGTCAACCATAAATCTGCAAATTCGTAATTAATAAGAAGAAACTTGCACTGTAATTAATTTAAATTATTATTTTGAATTTCATTACTGTTTAAATTTTGATTACTATTTAACTACTGTTTAAATTTTAAGTACTATTTAATTACTACTTAAATTTTAATTACTATTTAAATTTTTATTTCTACTTAAATTTTTATTTCTATTTAAATTTTTATTTCTATTTAATTACTATTTAAATTTTAATTACTATTTAAGTTGAAAGAAATAGTAATTTTTTATCATTCAATTCTTACCGAATATCAAAATCGATATTACTTTCAAAAGCTTGATAGGCATGATTAAATGCCGAGTAGACAATTTCCTTTTCCAGTAATCGTCGACAAGGTGCCAGTAATTTTGGTAAAGCGACCGTTATTTTTAGAAACGGCGCCAAGTCCTGACCATTGTAACCATAAACATTTTGCCTCTTCACTAATTCAACTACCAAAATAGCCTCTTGAATATTATCGGGATTCGATTTCATATCTTTTATCACAGCCTTGTTGAGTGCTTCCTATTGTTTAATAAACAGAAAACGAATTATAATTCTCATTCTTCCTCCTCGAAGAAAATGCGATAAAAATTATATTTTTCTTTTTTTTGTTACCTTGAAACTTGAGCAGTGATTGTTTGTAAATGATGGAGGTGCAGTGACAAAGAGGTACGGACAAAATCCATGAACGTGACAACAAACTGAATTTCCCTTTTCCGTGACACCGTACAGTCTCATTACGGGAACAGGACCCACTTTGCTTCCTGGCATTCCGGGAAGTGGTTGATCTGAAATTTAAAAAAATTAAAGGAAGAGAAGATTAAATTCTCCATTTTTCTTGGTAAAAAATACTGCTTTTTTCTTAAATGAATTCAAATTTACTCCTTTAATCTAATTCAAAATTACCTGTATAATGATCGACGTCTATTTGTTGAAAACATAGTGTATCTTTCGATGGATTTAAATTTGGAGCTGCTGGTCTGCTCCATTTTGCCGATGTATTTTCCTGCTCTGGTCCCTGTTAATTTAAAAGAGAACATAAATTAATATTTCTATCTTCGATACTCTTAAGTTTGCTTCTATTGTAATTTATTGTCATTTTTTCAACACTTTTGTAAAATACCAAGATTATCTTCTATTGTAATTTATTATCGTCTTTTTTATCACTTCTTGAAAATACCGAGAATACTTCAAAATTATTATTATTATTATTATCGCTTCAAATTATCGCTTGACTATTTCAATTTTCGCAAAACAGAAAAATAACCTTGAAATTTAAATAATTTTCGATTTTCATACCTTCTTGGGAAGAAAATTCCAGTTCATAATTATTAAATTAACTTTTTTTAAATAGAATGAGGAAACATTCTTTCACAGTGACATTTGTTTTTCTTTTCTTTTGCTAGAAAATAGTTGACGATAATGAAAACGTATTGCAAAATTTTTTTTATTATTAAACATTGAGAGTCGGTGCGAAAATCTGCTCGCGAATATAACCGCGCAATTCAAATGATTTTCCCGCTAATCTCTAGATTTTCGCGGAAAATTCGATAATAAATTAACATTTTTAAAATTGGGTATAGAAAAAAATATTTACTTCTCCTTTCACTGTGTCGATATCGAGAAAATCGTCATCATCACCATCGAACATTGACGCAAGTTCTGATTCAAATTGAGACGGAGTGTCGTCGTCATCTCTGGAAAATGAAAATTATTTCATTATAATAAAAAATAAACAGTTTCTCTATTTTATTTTCAATTTTAAACATAAACGAACTTTCAACATTTATAAACAATAAAAAAAATAATTCATTTAGTAATTAATTAATATTAATTCAATATTTTGGAAAATTTCTTTTAGTGAACATTTTATATCTTCAAAACGAATTAAATTAAATTAAATTAAATATGAATTAAATTCAAAGAAATTTAATTGAAATACAAATTAATTAATTTCAAGGAAAGAAAATTTTTCATTTTCTCGGAAAATTAAAATAATTTTTTAATAATTATAATTAATTAAAATTATGTTAATATTTTGCAATGGCATATTAATCACCTTTAGTATTATTATTATTATTATTATTATTATTATTATTATTATTACTATTATTATATTTATTTTTACATTTATTTTTAAAAATTGTATTTTAGTATATTTAATAATAGTATTTTTTAAATACATTATATTCAATAATAACAAATTCGATTTAAACCCCATTTGGGATTATTATGAGCCCAAGTTTAGATTGACAATTTCCAAGAATTCTATAATTGTCAATATTTCCATTCAAATTAAACAACAAATTTCTGAACTAAACTATTGTAAACAATTGTAAAAACGCTCGTTATATAAATTAAAAAAGTTCTAATTATTTCATGAAATTCTCTCTTGAGAAAAATAGAATAAAGAAATATTTTTGAGGTTAGAATTTTGCAAGTTGGAACGTTACATATATCAAAATTGTTCTAAAACAAAGTATATTTACCCAGTCTTTTGTTTCTTTGACGGAGGGCCAGTAAAGGGTTTCCGATTCATATTTATTAACTTTTATTTTTTTCGTTACTAGACTTTGACAAATTTCACACAACAATTAAAAATGAAAACAATTTCCTTAAAAAACAGAAACAAAATTAAAGGCGCAAAACACTGTCAGTTTTTTGGCGCGAAAGTGCTTTTGTCCAGTTCCCACAACTTTATTTAAAGGCGAATTTAGATTGAAAAATAAATAGAAAAAAACGATCGAAAACCAATCGAATTTGTGGAATTTTTATTAACAACGAATAGAAAATTATTGACGATATTTTAAAATGAAGCTTCATGATTTCTATAAGACGGCGGCTAATAAATATTTACATGTGTGCGTGTGTGTTGTTCTTGTTCCGCAAAAATTTTTAGGTTAGTTTTTTGTTAAGTTTCCTTTTTTTAAAATATTAATAAGAATAAAAATAAAAATAAAAGTAGATTAAAGAAATTAAAAAAATATACAAATAGTATTGAATATATGGAAGGAATTTATTTTAGAATAATTGTGTTGGGGAATTTTTAGTGAAAATCTACATCTTGGAGAAATTGATTTAATTTGGAAAAAATTGTATTATTAAACATTTTGTTATTTTAATTTTTTCGCTTTAAAACTCTGTTCCTTTTAAGTTTTCGACAAATATGAAGTGCTCAATTCCTGAAATTTCATGGCACAATCGTGATCCAGTATTAAGTATCGATATACAAGTGGGTAATTGGAAAAATTCGGCGGAAGAAACATTTTGGAGGATTGTCACCGGAGGAGCGGATTCTCACGTTTTGGTAAATTGGCTTCTTTATTGGTTTCTTTTTTTTCGATTGTATGTGTTTATTATATATCTTAACAATAAATAATAATAATATTAGTTATGTTTATTAATAAAAGACAAAATAATTCAATTTTGATTAAATTCATTAGAAAAATTTAATTTTTAGAAACATTAAATTATTATTTAATAAATTGTTTATTTTTATAGTTAAAAAATTGATTTCTTGTAGAATTTTCTAATAAATATTGATTTAAGTATAAATTTCAGTTACAATTTTCGATTATAATTGAATATTGTATTAAAAAATTGTTATTAGAAAATTCTACGAGAATTCATATATTTAACTCCAAAAACAAACATTTTATTAAATAATTAAACTTTATCGACAAATTTTCAAATACATGAATTCTTTACAAGATTTTAATACATTTTTTTTTAAATAATTGCATTTTTCGAGAAATTTGATGAAAATTTTGAATAAAATTTTTGTATAAATAATAATTGAAATTCTAACAAGAATTTTATTAAAATTTTTTAGAAATATTTGAATTTCGGAGAAAAATTTTATTATACATTTCATTTATAAAAATAATTTAAATTTTGATGGAAATTTTTTGGTAATTTTGGAACATAATTGAATTTTTTTAGCGAAGAATTACGTTAGCTTTGAAAATAATTGAATTCTTGAAACTAATTTTATTAAAATTTCTTTTGAAATAATTGAATTGTTGTGTGAAATTTTATTTAAATAGTAGGCATTGAAAATAATTGAAGTTTGAGAAATTTTTGAATTTAACTAAATTTCTTCGAAGATGTTATTAAAATTATTTTTAAAAAAATTGAATTCTCGTATAAGAATTTCATTGAAATTTTCGAAAATAATTGAATTCTTTGAGGAATAAATAATAAAGGGTAAAAAAATAGTTGAAATTTTTGAAAATCTTAATTTCTATATGAAAAAATAATTATAATTCAATAATTATTGAAAAATGAAGTTATTGGTGTTTTACAATAATTTTCTAAATAATAATAATTATAGTTAAGGGAGTGAAAAAAAAAATTCTTTCACTTTTATGTTAATAATAATTATAGTTTTAAAAAACTGGAAAAGTTCTGTATTTTAACCTTTTTTCCAAATTTTCTCTGGCATTTATTTATTTATTTAGATTTGGCATTTATTTATTTATTACTTAGATTTGGCATTTATTGATAAACGACACCGGTGGAGCGATCGTTTCCTGTGTCACGGATTTAGAACGACATCAAAGGGCAGTTAATGTTGTACGCTTCTCGCCTAGTGGTGAAATTTTAGCATCCGCCGACGACGGTGAGTGTGGAAATAAAAAAACCTTTTTCAAAAAATTCCCTCTCTTAATGGAAAATTTTCCCTTTTTTCCAGAGTCGATAATTATTTTGTGGAAACAGAAAGAAGAGTCTGAATTGAGTTCATTTCTCGGCGAGGAAAATTCTAATAAAGAACAATGGACATCGTGGAAGGTTTTGAAGGGTCATCTCGAGGATATTTACGATTTATGTTGGTCGCCAGACTCGAGTTCCCTTGTCTCGGGTTCTGTCGATAATACCGCAATTTTGTGGGATTTAAATAAAGGACGAAGTAATTGTATATTGTCCGACTATAAGGGTTTCGTTCAAGGAGTCACGTGGGATCCTTGCAATCAATACGTTTGCACTTTGAGTTCCGATAGGTAGAGTTGAAAATCAAAATTTTTTATCTAGATATAGAAAAATGTTTGTATTTTTGCACAATGTCTTTTTTCGACTTTTTTCGACTTTTTAAAATTGCAGACAATGCCGATTAATTGATCTCAATACGAAAAAAACCGTTCAACGTGTGACGAAGGCAAAAATACCAACTCCTGCTGGTCATCCACTTGACGGAAAATCGGTTCGATTATTCTATGACGACACATTTAAATCTTTCTTTCGAAGGCTAACGTACACGCCAGATGGGACGTTAATTATTGCCCCTTCGGGAATTATCGAACCACAGGAGACAACTGACAAAACAGCCAATGCGACTATTGTCTTCTCGAGGCATAATTTAAAAGAGTAAATTTTCTTTTTGTTTTTCTTTACGATAATTTTGAGTATAAGAATTTAATTCTAAAAGCTGACTATTTCTTTTCAGACCCGTCATGATTTTACCATCATCGGAAGAGCAGACGATTGCCGTTCGCTGTTGTCCTCTTTACTTTCATTTACGTGAAGATGGACCAACGTCAATGATTCCCCTGCCTTACAGAATGATCTTCGCCGTTGCGACTCATCGTTCGGTTGTTATTTACGATACACAACAAACCTCTCCAATTGCCATTGTTTCCAATATTCACTTCACAAGACTGACCGACGTCGCATGGTAAATTATTAACAAAATAATTTTCTATTATTACTTTTTATATTATTTTCCCTTTTTCAATTTTTTTTCTTTTCTCTTTTTTAATTCACCCGTTTTCCCGCAGGTCATCGGATGGAAAAATTCTCATGGTCTCCTCAACCGACGGCTACTGTTCGATAATTCAATTTCAAGACGACGAATTGGGCAAAATTTACGAGAAGCCAATTGAATGTGAAAAAATCAAAGAGACAAAATTAGAAACAACGCCGACGAAAGAAAAAAAAGCACAATTCATTGACATTGACACAAATGCAATGGACATTGATATTCAAAAACCCGATTCAACCACAAAACTAGCAAATGACACGAAAAAAAGCATCGATACAGTGAAAAATAGCGACAATAAAAAAAATGATAGTAAAAAAAATTTGACGAACGAGGAGAAAATAAAGACAAATGAAATATTAGAAGAAACAGAAGATATAAAATTAATCTACGAGGACAATAATACGGAGAGCAATGTGAAACCAACTGGTAGACAAACGCCGACAAAAGTTGAATTACCACTTGTGAAAACACCGCGTAGAGTAAAATTAATTACAATCTCGAGTCCTAAGAATAAAAAAGAATAAAAAAAAACATGAGTAAAGATAAAAAATTTCCCTTCTCAATTTTTTCTATTCATTTTTTTCCCCCCCTCAAAGGTTTGAGAAGAAAACAATTCAAATAATGAAATTTATAATTTCTTTTTTTTTAAACTAGAAACAAAAAAAAATGTTCGTTTGTAGAAAAAAGTTGTTAAAAAATACAATTTTCTATACAAATACTCGCGCTTATATTGCGTTATAAAATATTCAAAGTATCGTAAAGAAAAGCGTTTTTAATTTCAGTATTTCTTTTTTTAGACTAGGTTTTTTTTCCTAAAAATATAATATTTTATATTTGAGAGATTGTACATAGGTCTCAACATATTTTTACAATGTAAATATAATTCGAATAAATTTCTTATATTTAAAAGAAATCGTAACTTTTTTAATTCCTGAAAAGAACAAAACCATCCGATTTGATTTAAATACGATTTTTTAAAATTTAAATCAATTCTTAAAACATTTTTAATAATTTAAATCATTATTTAAACCATTTTTTTAAATTTTAACCAATTTTAAAACCATTTTTAATATTTAAATCAATTTTTAAAATTTAAATCAATTCTTAGAACATTTTTAATATTTAAATCAATTCTTAAATCATTTTTAATATTTAAATCAATTTTTAATCCGTTCTTAATATTTAAATCAATTTTTAAACCATTTTTTAAAATTTAAATCATTTTTTAAAAGTTAAATCAATTTTTAAACCATTTTTAATATTTAAATCAATTTTTAAAATTTAAATCAATTCTTAGAACATTTTTAATATTTAAATCAATTTTTAAACCATTTTTTTAAATTTAAATCAATTTTTAAAATTTAAATAAATTTTTAAACCATTTTTAATATTTAAATCAATTTTTAAAATTTAAATCAATTCTTAGAACATTTTTAATATTTAAATCAATTTTTAAACTATTTTTTAAATTTTAAATCAATTTTTAAACCATTTTTTAAAATTTAAATCAATTTTTAAACCATTTTTTAAAATTTAAATCAATTTTTAAACCATTTTTAATATTTAAATTAATTTTTAAACCATTTTTTAAAAATTTAAATCAATTCTTAGAACATGTTTAATATTTAAATCAATTTTTAAACCATTTTTTGAAATTTAAATCATTTTTTAAACCATTTTTAATATTTAAATCAATTTTTAAACCATTTTTTAAAATTTAAATCATTTTTTAAAAGTTAAATCAATTTTTAAACCATTTTTAATATTTAAATCAATTTTTAAAATTTAAATTAATTCTTAGAACATTTTTAATATTTAAATCAAATTTTAAACTATTTTTTAAAATTTAAATCAATTCTTAAATCATTTTTAATATTTAAATCAATTTTTAAACCATTTTTTAAAATTTAAATCATTTTTTAAAATTTAAATCATTTTTTAAAATTTAAATCAATTTTTAATATTTAAATCAATTTTTAAACTATTTTTTAAAATTTAAATCAATTTTTAAACCATTTTTAATATTTAAATCAATTTTTAAACCATTTTTTAAAATTTAAATCATTTTTTAAAAGTTAAATCAATTTTTTAACCATTTTTAATATTTAAATCATTTTTTAAAATTGAAATCAATTCTTTGAACATTTTTAATATTTAAATCAATTTTTAAACTATTTTTTAAATTTTAAATCAATTCTTAAATCATTTTTAATATTTAAATCAATTTTTAAACCATTTTTTAAAATTTAAATCAATTTTTAAACCATTTTTTAAAATTTAAATCATTTTTTAAAATTTAAATCATTTTTTATAATTTAAATCATTTATTAAAATTTAAATCAATTCTTAGAACATTTTTAATATTTAAATCAATTTTTAAACCATTTTTTGAAATTTAAATCATTTTTTAAAATTTAAATCAATTTTTAAACCATTTTTAATATTTAAATCAATTTTTAAAACATTTTTTAAATTTTATTTTTAAGTAGTTCGTATTTTTAATATTAAAGTTAATAATTTTCGTGAAAAATAAAATTTTGTCATTTTAATACATTTTGAATTAAGCGCCAAATCGTGAACATGTGAATTCGACTTTATATAAAAATTCTACGTTTGAAAAATGAGGCAATAAATTCCCGCCTTTCAAGAGGGAAACTGAATGAAGTGAACAGAAACCGAAAGCCGCCATTTTCCGGTAAAATATTCGACACACAAGCGTGTTAAACAAGATTGTTCTTGTTCTTGCAATTCAACGGTTATTTTTTCAACGTAAGTACACAAATAATTTGTTAATTATCAATATTATTCTCGATAGTCTCTTTCGTGAGAGAAAATTTATCAATTAAAATCATATTCTCGACATCGTAATATTTCTCAAAAAAATATCTTTTTGAATATTAAAACCAGAACAAAGAATATTCTGCGATAGCATTATTGTTTATTCGCACTAATGAACTTAATTTTTTAATATATTTTTATGTAAATTCTACATGAAAGAAGCAACAGCAAGTTTTTATTTTGTACGTTTGATTGTTTTTTTCAAAATTTTTTCTCATTTTCAACGTTTTCAGTTTTGGAAAATTTAGGTTATGAAATTGATTGATAATTGATATTTTTGTCCTTTTTGTGTTTGTTTTTATCTTTTTGTGTTAGTAATTTTGTATTATATTTAATAATCAAAAATCAAACCTTTTTTTCTATATTTTTTACTAAATTATTTTCGTACTATTGAAAAAACGGAATTTTTTCCGAAGTGGTTTCTTCGACATAATCAAAATTTTCCAGATAGTTCCCAAAGAAGTATTTTTAAAAATAAAATATAAAAAAAAATTACAGAAATATTTTGAAATAATTTACAATTATCATTTACTTGAAAAATTGTTTCGAAAGCGATTCTCTAGCATTTTTTCTTATAATTAACGTACTTTACAGACTGCGATTTGATTTAAATTCAAAATGCCGAAATCTAAGGAATTCGTTGAAAGCGACGACAGTTCAGCGAGTGGAAGTTCCTCTGAGGTGATTATTTATAATATTAATTTTTAGAAACAAGAGAGAAAATCTCCTCTTATCAATTTCTATTTTTCAGTCTGAGAAGAAGGGAAAGAAGAGACCGAAGAAGGAAGTGAAGCCAAAGGAAACTGCAAAAGGCGGATCTTCGAGTAAAAAACCAAAAACAAATGGAGAACAAACGTGGGAATTGGATGACAAATGTCTAGTCACTGTTAGAGAGTTTAAAGGAAAAACTCTAGTCGATATTCGTCATATGTACGAGGACAGAGATTCCGGAGAATTAAAACCAACGAAAAAAGGTAAAAAGATTACTTTTTCTGAAATAAAAAAACCAGGTTGTCTACTAACCGGGAAAACCGGGATTTTTATTCAAAACCGGGAATTTTTTCACCAAAATAAAAAAAAGTTTTACTACTTTAATTTGTTTTTAAAAAAATTACTTTTTATTTCAATTTTTATAGATATTTATACTCTTCTCTAAGTTTGAATTAGTTAAAAAAATTAATTTGATACTAAAAGTTAGGCACTAATTCAGATTATGTAAAAAAAAGTTGTTAAAAATTATGGAGTTAATAGAAATATTGTGAAATTCGACTGAAAATATGTAATTGAATTTGTTAAAGAATTTCTTTAAGAAACTTTTTAACAAATAGAATTTTCAAATTATTTTAATTTATAATAACAATAATTAATTAATAATTGGATTTTATAGTCACATTTTAATGAATTCATGTTTCTTAGTGCGAAGATTAATAATTAAAATTTTTATTAGCTAATTTAAAAAAAAAACGATATGCACTTCAAATTTTTTATTAAAATTGAATGCTCGCAAATTTTTTTTTAATTCTGAAAAAAAATTGTTGAAATTTTTCAATTCCATTGTTTCAAGATAATTGAATTTTTACAAATAAAATAATTGATTTTTGAAGTAATTGAAATTTCTTCACATTTTTAGAAAAATGAATTCTTTGAAAGAATTTTATTTAAATTTTTCGAAAATAGTATTAGTGACCGTAAGTATAATTTTATTTTTAAAATATAAACTCCCTCTTAAAGTTTTAAATCAATTGTTTGCTTCTAAAAATTATGTTATTCTATTATTACTCAATACTTATAATTATTGAACTTCTCTCAAATTTTTATAATTTCAAATTTCTGAATGTTCAAATAAATTATATTTATCATTTCTTAAGCAAATTTAATGTTCATTACTTATTAAATAAATAATTTATTATCACTACTTTCTTTAAAAATTGTAATAAAATTCTTCACAGGAATTGAATTATTTTCATAAATAATATCATTCTTTATAAGGATTTCAATTATTTTTTTAAATAGTAAAATTCTTTGCAGAAATTCAATTATTATCAATAGAATTGTAATAAACTTGAAAAAGAAAATTTTCAATTATAATTATAAAAAGACAAGATTATTTTTGAAGAATAGAAAAAATTATTTTTCAAATTTTCAATGAAAATTATTATTCATTTATGTTCGAAATCAAATTTAAATTTAAATTTTCTGAGAAAAGAAAACCGGGAATTTTGTTGAATGAAAGTAGTAAACACCCTGTAAAAAAAACTGATTCATTTCTCTGTTTTTTCAGGAATATCTCTGAACAAAAAATTATGGCAAAAATTGGTCGATATAATTCAAGAAGTCGACGATGTAGTTAAGGAAAAATAAGATTCTGCTATTGAAGAAGAAAAAAAATATACTTATCGTTCAATTAAATTGAACCTGTATGTATTATATGTATTTAAATGGTAGAATCCAAGAGCGATGTTTTCACGTATTTTTATAAATGTTCAACACTTGTCGAATTCAACACTCGTCGATTCTGTAATATATCTTCATTCCTTCAATAACTTTTTTTTGTGTTTAAATATTATGATTATATAATAATATAAACTACTTCTATTGAATTAATAATTCATAATTCATAATTAATCATTAATCATTAATAATTCTTTTTTTTTTGTGAAAATAACATTGTTAACGATTTAAAAATAAAGTTCATTCTTCGTTTCACTATTTCAATGAAATTTATTTAAAAAATATACTTCTTTAGCTAATAGTAAATGATGCGATGAAATACAAATAAATAATTTGTATGATTTTTACAAACGTTCACTCAACTATTATCTATACAGTTTTACTTTATAAAAATTACCTACGAGATTCTTAAAATCATTTAAATATTATCAGCACTGCAAAAATAAAATTGCCTTAAATTAATTAAAATTAAACGAAAAATAATTAAATTTAATACTGAAAGAAGTCAAATTTTTATAAACTTAATTATCATGTTACAAAGTCGGGTCATAGAAGCTTGGAAAAAAAATTTACAACTTTGACATGCTTAAATAAATGTTTTCTTAATAATAGCACTTTTCTGCTGTTATTTAAATTTGAGAAAAAAGATTTTTTTTAAAAAAAGGGATCTTTTTGTTAAATTTCACAAACGAAGGCAGAAGTAAAATATAGAGTTATTTTCAGAACTGAATGTTTCTAAGGTACTAAATTATTACTTTTTGGAGAAATGGTTTTTTTTATATACAAAGGAAAGTTTTGTGACATTTTTTTTAACGCTATATAACATTATAATCTATAAACTATTGTAGTCTTTGAAAGAAATGCAACACATTCAATACGTTGCTACTTTTGTCTTCTGTTTTACATTTTTTTTTTATCTTTTTAACGTCTATTTTCCAACATTTTTTTTTTAAAGAAAAAAACTTTGATTATTCGTTTTTATGCCTCTCCGTGAATGTAGGAGAGAAGTTTTTCCACTTCCATGTCTCGAAGAAGGGCTAAATTTTCAGGTGCATTTACTTTTGCTTTTGTCTGAAAGTAAACGAAATTATTCATTTTTAGAAGATAATTAATGATTCTTTTTGTTTGCGTTAACAATGTTCGTATTTTAATAATTAAAATTCTCAATGGTTCTGAAAATTTCAATTATAAATAACATAATTTTTCTTTAAAATTCGAATTTATTATTAACAATTTTAATCAAATTCTTGACAAAATTTCAATTATTTAAAAAAAAATTCCTTCTATTAAATGATTTGCATTAATATTTAGTTTAGTAAAATTTATCAAAACAATTTATTATTAATTAATAATTAATAATTTTCTAAAACTTTAATAAATTGTAGTTAGGCAAATTACAAACTTTATTTTCAAATTTAAATTTTTTAAATAATTTCATAAGGTAAATGTACATATTTCCGTGCTAGAACCTAATTCCGTGCTATTTTTTTTATTAATTAAAATAAGGAATTGATAAAATATTTTAGCAAGTGGAAAATTGTAGAATAAATTTTGCTATTTAGTAGATTAATATTATGGGTTTTATTTTACTAAAATATTTTATTAATTTTTTATATTAATTAATATTATATGATAGCACGGAATTATGTTCTAGCACGGAAATATGTACATTTACCTTAGTCAAAATTTTAAAAATTCACTTATTAAGTAGAAAATTAATTATTACTGTTCATATTTTAAAAGTTTTAATAAAATTTCAGAAAAGAATTCAATAATTTTTAAAAACTTTAATAAATCCTTCGAAACAATTAAATTATTATTATAAATATTACAAATCTTTGCGGGCATTAAATTACTTTTAATACAATTCCACTTAAATTACACGAAAGAATTTAATAATTTTCTAAACAATTTTAATTAAATTCCTCCGATGAATTCAAATATTGTTTTAAATATTTCCATAAATTTTATTTATTTCCTACAATTTTAATATATTCTTCGAAACAATTCAATTATTTTCATAAATACTACAATTTTTTGAAGGAATTAAATTATTTTTAATCCAATTTAATAAAAATTACACGAAAAAATTTTATTAATTTCAAAAATTTCCATAAAATCAATTTCAACAAGAATTTTTAAAGTCTTTAAAAATAATTCAATTATTGACAAAATATTTATGAAAAAAGAAAAAAAAATTCGTTATTTTCAATTATTTCTATAAAATTCTTCGAAACTTTTCACTTATTTTTATAAATAGTAAAATTCTTCGCAATAATTCATTTATGTTTAAATAAATCGTAAAATTCTTTGCAGAAATTTAATTATTTTCAAAACAATTTTAATAGAATTTCTCGAAAGAATTTTAATCTTTAAATATTGACATAAAATTGATTTATTTTCTAAAATTTTTAATAAATTCTTCGTAACAATTCAATTATTTTTATAAATAGTAATAAAATTCTTTGCAAGAATAGAATTATTTTTAATACAATTTTAATAAAATTCTTCTTCATAAAATCCAATTGCTTTCAAAATGTTCAATTAAAATTTTTATAGAAACTCCATTAGTTTAAATAAAAATGCAGAGAAATTCTTCAAAAGAATTTAATTATGACTTTTAATAGTTTTAATAAAACTCGTCACGAGAATTTAATAACATTTTTAGAAGAAATTCTATAATATCAAATTTTTTGATAAAATTCTTTGCAGTAATTCGATTATTTCAATGCATTAAAAATTAATTAATTAAATTAAGATTAAATTTATTAAATTATTTTATTTATTTTGAGAAATAATCAAATTCGTATGAAGAATGTTATAGAAATAATTGAAAATAATGATAATTATTTTTTCTTTCCATAAATATTAAAATTAATTAATTAATTTAAAGTTGTAAATAATTAAAGAGAAAAATTATTAAAAAATTTTAAAAACAAAAAAGCAAACAACTAACTTTAATCTGCGAACAAATTATTATCGGATTACGAACTTTATTAATCGAGAAGATAACTGATTTAAAGAAGAATTTTGTTTGAAAATTCAAGAAAATAATAATTAAATTAAAATGATGAAAATAAATTTTCAAGAAAAGAATAAATTAATTGAAATGATAAAAATAAATTTTCAAGGAAAGAATAATTGAATTAAAATGATAAAAATAAATTTACAGCTTAACAATATTTAATCCTGATATTAAAAAATATTTGCAAAAAAAGTTTAACTTACATGTTCCGGTTCTTCCGTCACTGACATTTTCCTCTTACGTGATTTGCTTTTTGGTTTCTCTGAAAATAAAAACAAAATGAAACAATGAAAAATAAACAAAACTATAATAGAAAATATTTCCCAAAAAAAAATTACCTTTTTCAACTATTTTTCCAGCGATAATATTATCATTCCTCACTACGTCCTCGTTCTTCCCCTGAACATTCTTACTATTCAAACCTGTCGATTGCACATTTTTCAAAATCGGCGACGACGAAGCCAATGGTTTATCGTAATTCTCAATGACATTTGTCAATTTTTTATTATTATTATTCTTAGTCGGACTCCTCTTGGCGGCACGTTTCTTTGGCTTTGGCGAAACATTATAAATCTCCTCCATTGTCGTGACAGCAAGAACAATTCGACGCGTGTCACCATTATCCAAATCAATTTCCACATCCGTGAAACTGTATTTACGTTTTCTCTTCACTTTATTAACAGCCGTTGTCTCGTCATAGATAAAATGATATTCCCCATGTCTCAATTCGCCGGCATTGGAGAAACTTGGCTCTTCAACGCTGTCGTTTTTATTATTTTTCGGCACTAATTCCAAACTCTCCAGAACGCAGGGGAGATTTTCCTTTAATTTCTCATTCGTTGACGATTGCTCCGAATTTTGATCAGTGTTATCAATTTTCTGATTCTCGGAAGTTTGCCTCGATTTCGATCTCGTTCGCCGTTGATCAATTTGTTCGTCGTCACTGAAGAGGTCACGTTTCACGAGGTCGACTTTTGCTTTTAGGGAGAGCTTCTCATCTTCTAGGGCGACTATAATTTCTTTTAGTTTTGTGTCGGAATTCTTCTCAGCCGATTTTGGTGGTTCTTCCGTTTCTGGGTTCTTGTTCTTCTCCTTCGGCTCGAGTTTATTTTCTTCGGCGTTCAAGAGTCGATCGTTTTGGTTCTCCAGCGAAGTGCGTCCTTCTTTCTTTCCCTTCGGGGTCTTTCCCTTCTTCGGCGTTCGTCCCTTCTTTGGCGTCTTTCTCGTCTTCGTCTCTTTCTTCTTCTTCTCCTGCTCGTTGCTCGAGTTTATTTTATTCGTATTATCAACGATCGGAATTTCGGGTAATTTCTGTAGATTCGACAAAGTTTTCGTGGGAATTTGATTCGCCATCGCTGGAGGGTTGGTGCATTTCCGCGTTCTCGACTGGAAACTTCGTGCGCGGGTGGAGTTTCTCCTTTTTTCCTGATTGACGGCGGCCCTTGTTCTCGTTCTCGAAGTTGCCTCGACGAAGCCCTTCTTGAGACGCTCGCGTTTCGAGTCGAGTTGCATTTTCAGTTGATCGTAGTCGATTGTCTGCAGAGTTGACGTCGATTTCGCCGCTTGGACGGACGTTTTCATGAGATTTTGCTCCGAGGTGATAATTTCCGAAATCTTGCTCGTCAGATTGGTCGTGATGTCGGTGCCCGCTTTCGAACTGCTTGGGGTTTCGGAAATTGTCGCCTCCACGAGCAAATCGTTCTTCGCCGGAGTTTCCTGATCGTCATTTTGCTCCACGACCGAAAACATCTTCAACGGTGACGCTTCCTTCGCCACTGGTTTCTCGATTTCTATTCTTCGTTCCACTTTCTTCTCGACTTGGGTCTTGATCACAGGTTTAGCACAAGTTGGAATCGATTTTTGGACCGAAGGTGGAATCGATTTTTGAACCGAAGTTTGAATCGAAGTTGGAATTATTTTTTGAACCGAAGTTGGAACTGTAGCTTGAACAGAAGTTGGAATCGATTTTTGAACCGAAGTTGGAACTGTAGCTTGAACAGAAGTTGGTATCAATTTTTGAACCGACGTTTGAATCGTGGTTTGAATCGTGGTTTGAATCGAAGTTGGAACCGAAGCTTGAACCGAAGTTGGAACCGTAGCTGGAGCAGAAGGTAAAACCGAAGTAACCGTTGGAATTTGAACCAAACTCTCAATATTCTTCTCTTCGTCGATTTTCGTCGTTGGAACTTGGACGATCGGTGCTTTTTCCTCCACCTCGCAGGAGGAATCGTCACTAGAATCGGACGCAGTTTTCTTAACCGGCGACTCGTCTTCACTGCCCGAGGAGTCGGAGCTCTCGTTCGAATTGCTCGAGGAAGACGACGAGGATCTTGAGGAATAACTCGACGATGTGTCGCTATCGCTGTCCGATTCGTTGTCACTGCTTGAATGAATGTTCGAACTCTTGTCCGACTGTTCGTTGGGGACTTTTTCGTCAACCACTTCGATAACACTGGAGGAAATTATCAATTCCTCCTTCGCCGCCTCTTCGCGACCCAAATTCACCTTCACGACCTGAAATTCCTCGACTTTCGTGATACTCTTGGCATTCTTCGCCAACTCGAGTGGAACGTCATTTGTTTCCGAACTCGGCTGATAGTACGGCGAACAGGAGCTGAATTCGCCTTTTTTTAGCGCGTCCTTCGTGTTATCGCTGACTAAGTTGGGTGTTAATTTACAACCCGGCGTGGGCGCGAAATCGGGTGTTGGAAACAAATCCGGAATTTTGCTCGAATCTTCATTGCGCGATACTTTAGTGAATGGCGTTATTGAACTACTGTTTGGACTCAGGAATCGTGGCGTCGGTGGAATGTCTTTCGACGTTTCCAACTTTCTCGGCGTCTCCAATTGCATTATCTTCGACGAATAGTTGGGCGATGTTTTCATGAATTCCACATTCTGCTGTTGTTCGCCTCGTGGAATTGTTACGACTTTTGCGTATTTTTTGACAATATCGCCCGATTTGGTTTCCGTTGTTTTCGAGCGACTCGAGGTGAGGGTTTCTATTAATTCCGGAGTGGAGAGAATTTTCGAATTTGCTTGTATTTCAGATTCGTCGAGCGTGAAGGACAGGTCTTTATCGCTTGGGAAGAAGGTTTTCGAATTGTCTAGAGATTCGTTTTTGTCCGATACTTTTGACTTGTTCAATGAATCCTTGAGTGTTTTGTCATTTGCGGAGAGGTCGCTGGATATATCGGCGGAGACGTCTTTATTTTCAGAGGAACTAATATTTTTCGAGGTTTCTTTGTTGCGTTTCTTTGCTGAATTTGTCGTCTTTTTCGGGCATTGCTTCTTTTTTGCACTGCTTTCGCTGGATTCCTTTCGATTTTTGCTTCTGCGTTTGGAACTTTTGGCGCTGGTTTCTTTGTTGCTGGTGGCGACTGTCGTCTCTGGATTGGCCATTAGACGCAGTTCGGCGTCCCAGCTCTTGAGAATTTTCGGCGACTTCTTTTCGATTGGTGGGAAATTGGAATTTTCGTTAGGCGAAACTTTGCCTAGAATCATGTCCATGCCGGTGAATTTTTCCCAACCGCCCATCAATTTAGGAGCTGGACTACGGGTCGCTATGGGGATTTTGTATGTTTCTTCCTTGGGTGGACTTTTTGTTGTCTTCGTGGACGATGTGACGAAAGGCGGCGATTTGAATAGAGACGTCCGACAGTGTGTTTTGGAACGATTTCTGACGGAGGGGGAAATTTTGCTCGTTGATTTACTGGCTGAATTTGATGACTTCGGTGGTGTGCCGAAGTCGAGGGCTCTTACGTGACTGTGACGTCGACGAGGGGTGGAGAGACTGAGACGATGATTTTTCGAACGACTCTTGATAATCGACTTTGGCGTTCGTTTGGTTATCAAATCGGTTTTCTTTTCAATCACACTCGACGTGGGAACGGGAATTTTTTCCTTCAAGTCCACCGTCTCTTCTGGTTCTTTCGTCTCTTCACTGCTCTTCTTCTCTTCAACCCGATTCATTTTCAAAAAAGGCGACAATCCTGACAGGGAGAAAGTCATCGAAGCGTCGACATTTAGCGTTTCAATTTCGTTGCCACCTAGAAATTCCGCGGCACTAGTTTCATTACCATAAAGCGTAATCTTCTCCAAATTGCAAACAGGCTCATTACTCAAGTTCGTCTCCTTGTTGTTTATTTTCGATCCCTCGATTTCTGGTTTCACACTTTCGGGAACGATTTTCGTTTCGAATTCTTCTCCATCTATACTTGGAAGTGATTTGGGAACGAATTCCACCTCGGGAACTTTTTCTTCAGCGAATGTTATCACCGGCGGTTGTAATTCGACAGGCACTGAAATCGTCACCGGAGGGATTGCGATTGGATTTTGATCCTCTATTTTATTCTTCTTTGAAGATTTTGGCACTTTTTTTGGTACAATCACGTGTTTGAAATAAACCGGTTCCTGCTTGATTTGAATACTCTTTGGAGCAATCTTCAAATACTGGGGATTTATGATATTCGTGTCTGAAAAGAGAAGAGAGAAGAAAAATTACCATTTGAGGGGAAATTTAAGCAAAAATTAAAGACTTACATGATGTTGGAACTCCCAGAAAACTGCCAGGTTCGTCCCTTGAGCAAAGTACCAACGTTGGTGTTATCATTGTGTCGGAATAGACTTCCGTTTTTGGAGCCGGAACAACTTTCACCGGTTTCTTCTCCTTGCGCTTGGAAAATTTATTCTCCTTCGACAAAACTTTCATTGAAATGATTTTCGGTTTATTTGGAACGACAGGAACGACAGGAACGTCAGGAACGACAGGAACGTCAGGTTCGACAATTTCGATACTCGTGTTAAGTTCGACGGGTATATTCTTATCGTCGACGCTAGGGACAAATTCATTCCCGCTCACTTGCTCCGTGGTTATTTTTTCATTTTTCAATTCACTATTTGCTGAGTTTGCATTTATGATACTTTGAATAGCGGCGTTATTTTGATCATTCAAATCACTGATATTGATTCCCTCGTTGGCTTCTTCTTCTTTTGGTTCGTTGGTGAATTTCGAACAACGAATTGAGGAAAAATTGCGAACTTCATTGTCGGTGGTTTCGATGACTTTATTTTCGCTTCGTTCTGTTATTGTCAAAATATCCGTGAGATTGTTTGCGTCCACGTTTGTATTTGAATTTGAGTCGGTTATTTTTAAGACTGAGCCGACAAATTGTCGAAATGAGGGGGTGACCATTGTTTCCTCGACAATTGACTTGAAAATTCCGGAATTATTCAAAATGCAGGGATTTGCGACGAGACCCTCGTCTTTGTAGGTTGTGTCGGTCGGTAGAACGCCGCTTTTATTAATATTCTCTGCTATTTGCTCCTGAATTTCTTTACAGTGCAGTAGACCTTGTTTCAGCAACTGGAAAACGAAAGTTTCTTTTTCAAATTTTTGAATTTAAAATATAAAAACTCGAATGAAGTAGGAAAAAAAACTTACGCTCAAGTTCTCGAGAGTCTCGTTCTTCATTAAATCCTCGTAGTCGAGAATTTCTACCCATGGCAATGGTTGCGTTCCCGTTGTTTGGTAATTTTTTATCAAATCCTGTGTGTCTGTGGACATTGAACATTTTAACGGAGTTGTCGAAAATTGTACACATTTATTTAAGTCCCCGGTGTTTTTCTCTTCGTTCTTGTGTGAGTCCTGCACACTCTCGGTTTGTTCTGCAAAAAAAATATTGTTTACCCAAACTTTAATAACTCGTTTTAAAAGAAAAAAATTCTTTTCTTCCTAACCTGATGTTCCAGGCATGTAAAATCGAGAATCGTAATCATTGAATTCATCGTGAATAATGTGGGGCTCTTTAATTATTTGTTTCGCTGATCCCTCGTCCGGAACGGATTTTGTTGAATCAATGTAACCCGGAAGACTTTCAGCGGGTGTTGCCTCGATTTTATCACAATGAACTGTCGAAAGAAGAAAAATTAAATTAGTAAACTGGAAAATATTTATATTAAAGTGAAAATATTTATATTAAAGAGAAAATATTTATTTTCTCAAACACTCACTGTTATCAGAATGATATTGCTTCTCGGGTGTTTGCTGTAATTTCGCAAAACGCTTACAGCGATCACGATCACTTCCACTGCGTTGTCTTTTTCTAATACTACTGGAAATAATAGGCGATCCTCCCGAATTTGTCGCTGAATTCTGAAAATATAAGTCAATTTCCAATTGATAATATTACTGGTATTATTTGCAAAAAAATTCTTGTTAAAAAAAAAATAATCTTCAAATACCTGCGATGGTACATTGATATTGACAACAAAACGTTGACTTCGTGAACCATCAATTAAAAATCTGAGTTGTTCGAGAAAATCCCCACACTGCTTGACTTGATCAGAATCAGCAATTTTGTTCAGCCTCTCTTGAACTAGAAGAAAAAATAATCAAAAATTCAAATTTGTTTCAGTTATTATTATATTATTCTATTATTAAATATTATTAAACATTATTAAATATTATTAAACATTATTAAATAAAAAGAATTCTCACTGAAGGAAATTATGGAACAATATTTGTCGAAAACGTCGACCAGAGTCATTTCTCTAACGAGTCTTCGAAACGTTTTCCCACTCGCTTGAACCATGCGACATTCATGCAAAAGTGGAGACGCTTCCAGGAATAATTTCGCTGCCTCATCACATTTTTGTTCCTCCAAATAACCTAGAAATGAATTTGCAATTTTCAATAAACAAAACTAATACTCCCAACGTTTCATAACCGACAATAATCTATTTTTAACCGAATTATTTACGTTCATCATTGAAGTTAATAAAAAATTTTAGCGCATTCTACGAAACATAACCTTCGAACATTTGGCATTTAAAAATTATTCTCACTCAAATTATTCCCAATTTCTCCCATTTATCCCCTAGTGATAAAAATGACAATTCGATCTCATCTATTTTTCGTTTCGTAAAATTGTCAATTTCGAAAATCATGAAAATAATGTAATTTGTTCATTTTATTGTCCTTCAACGTATTAGCTCCTTACTTTGACATCAAATATTGCAAATATTTTTACAAAACCAAGAGAACATGAATTATGCAAAAATGATTTTAAATTGAAAAACGACAAATTCTGTTGATATTTTTCTTTTTTTTTTAGAAAAAGCTTCTTTAGAGACGCATAAGAAGTCTAGACTTTAGAATTATTTATCATTTAAATACACTTATATTTACCGATGACTAGTCTAGCAATTTCCGATGGCATAAACGTTTCCATTTTCGTCTAGAAACTTGTAAAATCTCACAACAAAACATTAGTTATATACTTTTTTTTTAAATATTAAGAAGAAAAACAATAAAGGTGAAACATTTTATTATGAGCTTCTTTACAAACACAAATAAAAACTCAACAAGTGCACACAAACATATACCAACAAACCCAACAACAATACATGGCGGGAAAAATAAGATAGAACATCTTTCATTTTACTGGACAAAAAAAAGGAGGAGGAAGGTAATTATTTTCGAATGTGGAGAAAAAGGTTTTTTTCCCTTCGATCAATAATTAAAAAAATTAATCAATTGCTTCTTGAATCATTAGAATTGTGTATTGGTTCTTATTTTGTTAATTTTGTAATTAATTTATTTAAAATCGGGAAAAAAGAAAGGTATCATCGTATTTACTGAAGGTGAGTACACACTACCGAATTTGTACGAATTTTCACAAAATTCAAATGGCATTGTGATTGGCAGTTTCGCATGCAGTTTTTTTCTTAAAGCCAATCACAATTAGTGACGTGAATTTGTCCCGTCCAAACGAAATTCAACTTGTGAACAGTGCTACCAATGTTAAATGCTTCTAACTTCCGGTTATCGACAAATAGAGCTATTTTTTAAACTTGACAGTTATTTAGGTTATTTATTTTTGTAATTTAAAAAATTTAGTATTTCAGTCTGTTTTTATTTTTTTCTTATGTGTTTACGTTTTAAAAGTAATTTTTTTTATAAAATGAATAATTTTGTAAAATTAAAAAGAAAAAAAAGAAATATGTCGCACGTGGAGTAAATATATAAGGTAAAATTTTCTTAATTACCAGAAAGATTAATATTATTGTTGTTGTTAAAAATAAATGAATCTTCAGGGTTGACACGCTTTTACCCTTTTTAAATTCCCTGACTTTTCCAGGTTTTCCAGGTTAAAAAAACAAAAATTTTCCAGGTTTTTAAAACTATATTTATTATTATTTAGAAAATTATTGTAAAACAACAATAACTTTAGTTTTCAATCAATATTTAATTATTATTTTTTTGTATAGAAATTACGATTTTCAAAAATTTAATTTTTTTTAAACTTTTATTATTTATTTCTCAAAGAATTAAATTAGTTTCAAAAATTCCAAGGAAATTCTTATGTGACAATTCAATTTTTTTAAAAATAATTTTAATAACATCTTCGTGGAAATTTAGTTAATTTCAAAAAATTCTCAAACATCAATTATTTTCAATGTCTACTATTTTAATAAAATTTCACACGACAATTCAATTATTTAAAAAGAAATTTTAATAAAATTAGTTTCAAGAATTCAATTATTTTCCAAGCTAACGTAATTCTTCGCAAAAAATCCAATTATGTTCCAAAATTACCAAAAATTCCCGTCAAAATTTAAATTATTTTTATCAATGAAATGTATAATAAAATTTTTCTCCGAAATTTAAATATTTCTGAAAAATTTTTAAAAAATTCTTGTCAGAATTTCAATTATTTTTAATATACAATTTTTTCATCAAATTTCTCGAAAAATGCAATTATTTAAAAAAAATTTATTAAAATTTTGCAAAGAATTCAATTATTTGAAAATTTGTTGATAAAGTTTAATTATTTAATAAAATGTTTGTTGTTTGGAGTTAAATATATGAATTTTCGTAGAATTTTCTAATAACAATTTTTTAATATAATATTCAATTATAATCGAAAATTGTAACTGAAATTTATTTTTCAATCAATATTTATTAGAAAATTCTACAAGAAATCAATTATTTAACTGTAAAAATAAAGATTATATTAAATAATAATTTAATATTTCTAAAAATTGAATTTTTATAATGAATTTGATGGAAATTTCATTATTTTGTTTTTTATTATTAAACATAACTAATATTATTATTTTTATTTATTGTTAAGAGACAAATTTAAAAAAAAACTTTAACAATAATTTCATTTTTCGAGAAATTTGATGAAACTTGTGTAAATTTTAAAAGTAATTGAATTTCGGATAAAAATTTTATTATTTATAAAAAGACAATTTAAAATTGAAATAAAAATTTTTAATTTTGACAAGAATTTTTGTAAATTTTCAAACATAATGAAATTTTTGCCTAGAATTATATTACTTTTGAAAATAATTGAGTTGAATATTTAAGTAAAATTAGATTTCAAGAATAAATACAATTAAAAAACAGCAATTTTCCAGGATTAAAAATTGAATTTTTTTTAGTCAATAACTAAAAGTATTGATATATTTTTTAAAAAAATGCTTTATTTAGTATTCAAAAATGCTAAAAACAAATATTTACAAACTTAGAATAAAACGAAAATTAATTCTACCTTTTCTTTGACTATACAAGTTTTTTTTTTTCTTTAATTCAAAATATATACATTATTATAATTATCATTAATTATCACATAATTATAACTTATGTGAAGCGCAGTAAAAATATAATTAATATCCATACATTTATATCAGTCTCAATTTTTATAACGATTTTATGGCACAACTGCCACAAGAAAGTCGAGTATTTTAACTAATATTCAATCAAAAAAAAAAGTATACAAAACTATTTTTAGGACGTTATTAGTTTTCAAATTAAAATCACAATTTTTCGAGAATTTTCCTTCTCTAAATTCTCAAAATAATGCAGAGTTAATTTTCAAACCGATAGATTCTCATTTACATAATTCAAACTCTCTCTATAAATCGAACTCTTTTTACACTATATTTACAATTACAACGGTTTTTTTTTTATCAACTGGAGTAAAATCTCGATTCGATTTTTAAGGCGAAATATTGAGGCTACTGTCTGAGTCTTTACAGTATTTATGTTAATTGATCTTAATTCTAAAACAGCCTTATATTGTAGTTAAAAAATAGACTATATTAACGCTTAATCCATAATTTCGTACTTTTTGATAAATATTAGAAAATACTTTCGAAGTTTCATGAATTTAAAGTTTAAAAAAAAAATAATAACAATATCACTATTGTTCACGCTTGGTAAAAATTTGCAAATAAAGTGTCATAATTATTTCTTTATGAACGTAAAAAAATAGAAAAACTTCCAGCATTAAAATAAAATGTTCGCATTCGAAAATTGGAGATAAAATATTTACATTGTTTTTGGATTGTTATGAATTTTCGAAACGCAAACAGAACTAGCAATGAGTGTTCAATTTATTACACTCTTCGTCACTCATGTCAATGATGACTTTTTCATTAGAAAAAATTTTCGTATTATTATTATTATTTAGTGGCATTAGACCACTTTCGGAAAATTGTTGTTTCACCTCAATTTTGTTGAAATGTAGTGGAATTATTGTCTTACTGAGATTCTTGTATTTCTTCGGACCGTAAACGGCGTCCGATTTGTGGGGCAATGCGTAGCGGAGTTTATTCCAAAACCAAGGATCACCCCATTGGACGTAGGTGTTCATTGTCAGATAGGATTGCAAATCAGGTTCCAATTTATCAATGGGTCCAATATCGCCGTAGAGTATGACGATAATTCGCGCTCTTCCCTCATTGAGCGCCTCCTTGTGAGCAGTACGAAATTCCAATTTACCCCACTCACTGGCAATGAAATTTGGCGACACAACGACAATCGTTCTCCTCGAATCCTTAATGGATCTTGCTATTTGATAAGGAATCCATTCGCCGGCGAGCCAATCTCGAAAATGAACGCAGAGTTTGAAGGATCTTGGTCCCTTCTCGAGCTTCTCCATTAGTTCATTGACGACAAATTCCTCGTCCTTGTGTGAATAGCTGACGAATGCGTCGTATGGTTTGTCCTTGTCGAGAACCTCCTCGGTGACGAACCAGAGACAAAGATTATTCGCGTAGAGCCATATCTTTATCTCCTGCTGATAGCGATAGTAGAAGGTTGCAATGAGACCGAATGTTAGTCCCAAGACGGCAGTGAATATACTGGCGATGACAATTAATTCGAGATTCGATGGACACAATTCGTCGATTGTTAATCTCGTTAGGATTTTATTGAAATTCTTGCAAACCACGTGCTCCTCATCTTCGACAGTTGTATTCTTCATGTGAACGAATATCTGCAAACTTCTCGTCTCACAATCGCATTGCCAGGGATTGTTGCCCAGCTTCATCTTCTTCACGGATAATTTCAATTTGTGAATAACATCCGGTGCAATTCTCGTGAGCCGATTATTGTCAAGTTCCAATTTCTGTAAAACAAAAACGCATTTAGAAAAAGATATCTACATTTTAGTGAAATTTCGATCAACAATTTGACAAGCGAACTGAATAATAAGCCTATCAATAAATTGAAATAAAATAAAAATAAATAAATAAAAAAAATAAATAAAAAATATATAAAAAATAAAAATAAATAAATAAAAAATATATAAAAAATAAAAATTAATAAATAAAAATTAATAACAAATAAAAATAAATGAATAAAAATTTAGAGACTCACCTCAAGTGTTGAATGAAGAAGAACATTTCTCGAAATCGACGAAATTTCATTATGTGACAATGTAAGTCGAGATAAATTATTATAACCATTGTATTGAAGATTGGGAATAATTTTGATCCGATTCCCAGTGAGATCAAGTTCATTGACAAAATTTTCATCTCTCAGTGAGCACAGACTCTCTGGAGCTTGATGCAAATTCCTATAGGAGCAATTGAAAATAAATGTTTTGTCAAACGGTCTTATCCACTTGTCACAATTGTTGGGACACATTTCAACGTGATTAATTGCCTCCATCGGTGGAATACACTTGTAACTCTTGGAATTCAATTCCGAGAGTAAAATGTTCTCGTACATTTTCGAATTGAAGCATTTCATTGGTCCTGTTTTGATAGTTAACGTATCCCTCACATTCATCATCGAACCATCCAAATAACGTAGAAAGTCGTATAGACCACAGTCACATTCGATTGGATTATTATTCAAAAATAATACAACTGAACTTCGACGTTCGCCATTGAAACGCTCTTCGAAATTCTCATTAAATGGATCATGTAGATTAACATTCGTTATCTTGTTGTAAGATAAATCGATAGTGATGTCCTTTTGATTTTTAATATCCAAATCATCCACCTGTAACAATGCGGATAAAATTTTTTACTTTTCGTTCTAGAAAATTATTTTTCACCTAATAGGAAAAGATATAAATACAAAAATACTAATAAAAATAGAAAATTATAATCCTTAAAATTAATAATAGAAAAATTCTTTTATATTAATAAAATTTTTGATCCGGTAATAATCTGTTCGCAGTTTGAAGTTCGTTGTTTGCTTTTTTGTTTCTTAACTTTTTTTCCTTTTCAAATATTTTCAATTTTTAAATTAATGTCTTGAAAATCATCAAATATTGCAAAGAATTTTATCAAAAAATTTTTAAAAACCGTAATTAAATTCTTTTAAAGAATTTCTTTGAATTTTTTTTAAACTGATGGAGTTTAGTTTAAAAATTTAAATTACAAATTTCGAAAGCAATTGGATTTTACGAAGAAGAATTTTATTAAAATTATTTTAAAAATAATTGAATTCTTGCAAAGAATTTTATTACTATTTAGAAAAATAATTGAATTGTTCCGAAGAATTTATTAAAAATTTTAGCAAATAAATTAATTTTATGTTAATATTTGAAGATTAAAATTCTTTCGAGAAATTCTATTTAAATTTTTTTGAAAATACTTAAATTTCTGCAAAGGATTTTACTATTTATAAACATAAATGAATTATTGCAAAGAATTTTACTAGTTACAAAAATAATTGAAATGTTTCAAAGGATTTATTAAAATTTTAAAAATAATTAAATTATTAATGAAGAATTTTATAGAAATAACTGAAAATAATGAAATTTTTTTCTTTTCTATAAATATTTTGACAATAATTGAATTATTTTTGAAAAATTTTAAATTCTTGTTGAAATTGAATTTTATGAAAATTTATGAAAATAATTAAATTCTTTCGTGTAATTTTATTTAAATTGGATTAAAAATAATCTAATTCCTTCAAAGAATTGTAGTATTTATAAAAAATAATTAAATTGTTTCAAAGAATTTATTAAAATTTTAGGAAATAAATAAAATTTATGAAAATGGTTAAAAATAATATTTGAATTCATCGGAGGAATTTAATTAAAATTGTTTAGAAAATAATTGAATTCCTGCAAAGAATTTTATTATTTATAAAATTAATTGAATTCTTGCGAAGAATTTTACTATATTTATAAAAATAATTGAATTGTTCCGTAGATTTTATTAAAATTTTCGAAAATAAATGAATTTTCTGTTAATATTTGAAGATTAAAATTCTTTCAAGAAATTCTATTAAAATTGTTTGAAAATATTTAAATTTCTGCAAAGGATTTTACTATTTATAAACATAAATGAATTATTGCAAAGAATTTTACTAGTTATAAAAATAATTCAAATGATTCAAAGGATTTATTTAAATTTTGAAAAATAATTAAATTATTAATGAAGAATTTTATAGAAATAACTGAAAATAATGAAATTTTCTTTTCTTTTTCATAAATGTTTTGAATTTTGAATATTTTCGAATTCTCTTTGAATTAAAATTCAATAATTGAATTATTTTAAAAGAATTTAAAATTCTTGTTAAAATAGAATTTTATGGAAATTTTTGAAAATAATTAAATTCTTTCGTGTAATTTTATTGAAATTGGGTTAAAAAAATGTAATTCCTTCGAAGAATTGTAGAATTTATAAAAATAATTGAATTGTTTCAAAGAATTTATTAAAATTTTAGAAAATAAATGAAATTTATGAAAATATTTTTAAATATTTGAATTCATCCGAGGAATTTAATTAAAATTCTTTTGAAAATAATTGAATTCCTGCAAAGAATTTTACTATTTATAAAATTAATTGAATTCTTGAGAACAATATTTCTATACTTATAGTAATAATTTAATTGAATTGCGAATTTCGAAAAGGGCTCAACTCTAAAAACTATAAGTGTCATTTTTACATAACAAATGACAGTGAAAATGACTCTTACGATTTTTAGAGTTGAGCCCTTTTCGAAAATAGCAATTCAATTATTTCGAAAGATTTATTAAAATTTTAGAAAAAAATTGAATTTTTTCAAAATGTGTTAAAAATATTTTCAAAAATTGATCTCCCGAAGAATTCAATTAAAATTGTTTAAAAAATAATTAAATTTCTGCATGGAATTTTACTATTTATAAACAGAATTGAATTGTTCAGAAGGATTTATTAAAATTTCAGAAAATTATTTTAATTCTTTCGTGAAATTAAATTAAAATTTTTAAAATATAAACAGTAATAATTAATTTTGTACTTAATAAGTGCATTTTTTTCAAAATTTTCTCTATGAAATTATTTAAAAAATTTATATTTCAAAATAAAAAATTTTGTAATTTGCTAGTTAGTTAATAAATGTGAAAACTTACGGTTAGAGAATTAATATCGTTGTGTGAGAGATTGAGAAAATTGAAATTGTGTCCGGGAAATCTGATCCAATCGTCGCACAACATTGGTATTTTATTGTAAGATAAATCCAATAATTCTAATTGGTTGCATCTATTGAATACAGATTCACAGCCGTATTTTGTCACTGACACTGTTGTTAAATTATTAAATGCAAAATTAGTTCTCTTCAAACGATGCAAAGAGTAGAAGGCTTGACTGTCAATGCTACTCAATTTATTCCGTTTCATAAATAATGTTTCCAAATTCACAAGTTTTGAAAATGTAAATCTGTAAAAAGGAAAAATTGTTTAATTAGAAAATTGTAAATTCATTTAAAAATTGTAAAACTAAAATATTTATTCACTAAAACTTTTTTTTCTTATCTCAATAACTGTTTTGATATAATAACTACAGACCACGGATCAACTTTCAGAATTTAGAAATTAAATTATTAAAAAATCGAATTCCTTCGAATTTTATTAAATTAAATCAATTTTTCTATTAAATTCAAATTAAATTCTTTTGAAAAATTTCGTATCTTTAAAAATGTACTTTTCTTAATGATTTTAATTGAAAAATTTTAAAAATAAATTAATAATTGTTAGCTAAATAAATAAAATACGTACTCTGTTATTGCGACGATATTATTGTTGTTGATATTCAAGTTCTTCAAATTGACACAAGAATCAAAAAGCTTGTCATCTAAATTTGCAATCTTATTATCATTGAGTTCGAGGCGTTCCAATTTGTCCAGACCATAAAACAGATTAGCAGGCAATGATGAGAATTGATTTTTTTGCATACTAATATTCACTAAATTCCTCGACCCTTCGAAAAGATTTCCAGGAAGACTCTTCAAACTCGACGCATCTAATTTCACTTCCATTAAATTCGTCAAATTGCTCAAGAATCCATCAGGTAAACTCGAAAGATGCATTACGTTCTCTAATTTCAGTCTCTTGAGATGCTGACAATTTTTAAATAGTTCCGCAGGCAAATATTTGAACGAATTCCGCGAGAGATTGATCATTTTCAAATTGACATTCCTGTGGAAAATGTCGTCAGGCAATGTTGTCAGTGGATTCGAAAAGAGACTAATTGTCTCGACAGAATTCAGTTCGGCAAAAATATTACCACCCAAACTCGTCAATTCATTTCGCCAAATACTGAGAAACAATAAATCCTTCAAATTATCAAAAGTCCCGTCTTCGAATGCTTTAATTTTATTAATTCCCAATTCAATACTCTTGAGATTGGGCGTGAATTGAAAGAAATTTTTTGGAATCGTTTTAATTTGATCGTTTCTCATAATTAGTGTCGTGATATTTGGCGTGAATTCCAATAGATCAGCATCTAAACTATTGCAACGCGTGTCGGATATTTCCAATGTTTTAATATTCGGCAAATCTTGAAATTGCCACTTGTGCAATGTGACGAAATTCATTCGTTTATAATTGAGAATTTGCAGTGTTTCAAGATTCTCGGCTCCCACTAATGAGGCGAGATTTTTTATTTTAATGTCTTCAAATTGACAATTATGCAAAGCCAGTATCTTGACATTCTTTACAATTGAATTCAAATTGTGATCAAAGTATAGTAAATTTTCATTATTCGGACAGAATATCTTGACAATTTGCTGTGAGAAATATTCAATTCGAATGTCAATTTCTTTTCTCGTTGAATTAATGGGACAATCCATGTCATATCTTCCTGACACGGAGCGAGAACACTGACAAATACTGTCATAATTTGGTATTTGGCAATTATTACCGTAAATAATTGCTACATTCAAGATGAGAATTAATTCCAAAATTTTCCACAATCGCTGCATTGTTATTGTTAGTATTTCTTTTTTGCACGCAGGACTAGAAAATCATCTGTAACATAAAAAGGAAATTATTTGTAATTTTTTTTTTTTTGACCAAAGATGGAAAAAAATTAATAATTAATCAAATAATCAAATAATTTATTATTGAGCGAATTTTGTTCTTCATTTTATCTTCTTTTCTCATTTTTACACAATTTCAAAATATTTTTTTCTATTTTTTTTCTTACTATATAAAAATCGAAATAAATTTGCAAATTGCACTAAAAATATGATATTTTGTCAGAAAATTAGAAAGAAATTTTTTAAACAAACATTTTAATTTGAAATTTTTATTATTGATTGTTTTTTAATTTTAATACTTTTATTTAATTTAATAAAATTGTCGAAAGGAATTCAATTTTTTATCAATAATTTCAATGAAACTGAATAAACAACAAAATAGTGAAATTTTATAAAAAATTTAACTAAAAATAATTAATTGCTTGCGATTTTTAAATCTAAAAAGAATTTTTTTTTAAATCCAAGTAATTAAAAAAATTTTAATTAAAATTGTTCAGAAAAATACGATATTTTGTAAAAAAAAATATTTCCAGACAAATTTTTGAAAAGAATTTTATTTAATTTAATAAATTTTTTCAAAGGAATTAATAAATTAGTAACATAAAAAAATTGATATTAAATTAAATTAAGTATTGAACTAAAAATAATTTAAATTTATGCGATGAAAATTAAATTATGCGATTAATTAATTCAATTATTTTCAGTACAATTTTTATGAAATTTTTTTATCAAAATAATTCAATTATTTTCATAAACAACAAAATAGTGAAATTTTATAAAAATTTTGACTAAAAATAATTAATTACTTGCGATTTTTGAATCTAAAAAGAAATTTTTTTTTAAATCCAAATAGTTTAAAAATTTTCAATTAAAATTCTTCAGAAAAATACATTTAGTAAAAAAATACTTGAAGACAAATTTTTGAAAAGAATTTTATTTAATTTAATAAAATTTTTCAAAGTAGTTAATAATTAACAATATAAAAAATATTGAAATTAAATTAAATTAAATATTGAATTGAAAATATAATTTGAATTTATGCGATGAAAAAAATCTCCACATAAATTAGATTGTTTTCAAAATTTTCAAATTTTTTATCAAAATAATTCAATTATTTTCAACATTTTCAAATTTTTTATCAAAATAATTCAATTATTTTAATTAACAATAAAATAGTAAAATTTTATAAAAAAAAATCTAACAAAAAATAATTAATTTCTTGTGATTTTTAAATTTAGATAGAAAAATTATTTATAAAATTTAAATACTTTTAAAGATTTTGCAATAAAAATTATTAAAATTTTTTTTTAACAAACATTTTAATTTGAAATTTTTATTATTGATTTTTTAAAAAATTTTTAATAATTTTTAGAATCATTTGCATTAAATTATTTTATCGCTATTGAAATTTTCAGAAATTTGCCATTGAAAATATTGAATTTAAAAAAAATTATAGTAGAAAAAAATGTTAACAAGTATTTTTAAAAGAAAATTTTTTACCAGAATTATTTGAAGCTAATATTTATTAATTTTCATTAAATTTTCTGATAATTCAATTTTTCTGAGATCGCATTTCAACATTTGCAATTAGAAGTCTTCAAACAAATTTTTTTTCAAATCTTTAATAATAAATTACAGAAAAAAAATTTATTCTATTAAATAAACAATTTTGTAACATAAATTCTACTAATTGCAAAATCGACAATAATTTCGAAACTCGTCTCGGAAAAATAATCTGTGAAACTGTCTGTAATTATTATTATTATCATTATTATTATTATTATTATTATTATTATCATTATTATTATTATTATTTTTGAAATTGTTCAAGATTTAATTTACAAATTAAATAAATAAAATTTTGCACAAATAACATTTTTCTTCATTAAATCCTGAAAAAATGATTCTTTTGACTTCGGAAAATTTATTACTATTCTTTTTATTAACAATATAAGAAATTCATTTAATTAAATTATTCTTCTTTTTTAAAAAAAGTAAAAAAAAATAAAAAACAATTTTATTAAAAAAAAAAAATAGTTTTATCAAATTGAATTCGAATTTAAAATGATAGTAATCATTGATTTCAACAGAAATAATTGCAAATAATTATTCTCCATGTTGTTTCATATTTATAAAGCAATAAAATAGCAGAAATGAAAAAAGAAGAAGAATAAATCTTAGAAAAGTTTCTATGAATTTCAGAATTTTCTTCGAAAACAAAATCTTTCAGTAAAGAATAAAAGAATTAATTATAAAAATGTCACCATTATCTTAAAAATGATTTCTTCTATTTTTCGACTAAAATATGTATTTTGTACTTTACTTTTAGGAAAACGCGGGGAATAAAAAAATAACGATAATGTCAAAGTAAATGGTAAACATTTTGATTCTTGATATTAATATGATTGATATGAATACACGTAAAGTCAGGATTTTCCAACCAGGTCAAAGGACAAGAACCTCATCGCCAATTAGAATGAAACAAATAATAATAATTGCATAATCATATATTTCTAATCGAAGAGATTCAAATCAATAATCCACTTTTTATAAAACCTCGTAGGAAAAAATGAAATAAAAATAAAATAAAAATAAATTGAAATAAATTTTTTTTTCGTATTCCGATTCTGAAACTTTCTAGAAATTAATTTCTATTCATTTATTCGTTTTATTCACGAATTCAAGGTGATAAATTACTTCTATTTTTTATTATTATTTATTAAATCTTCGAAATCTCGCAAAACATTTTCTTCTTTCGTTTCATTTTTATCAGTAACATCCGTTTGATTACGCTTTGTTAGTTTTGTAAAATATTAATAACAAAACCGGTTTTTGGTCACTATTAAGGATTTAAGAGAAGTAGCGCGTAAAAATAAATTCGAAAAAGAAATATTTTTGAAAATCTTTGTGTTGAAGATTTCGGAGCTCTTGTTTTTTTTAAAGATCGAAAATAATAGATAGATTTTGTATTTGAATTATATTGTGTTTTTAGTTTATACTAAAACTCTTCTACGGAATTACAATCACCGATCAATGACGTCATGCTTCTCGGTTTCAAGCACACACACAGATTGAATATCAACTCACAACTCAATGGCAAGAGTTTTTTAAAAAAGAGAAGAAAAAACCTCAAATACATTCACGCACTATACATAATGGGATAAATACCGTTTATTTCTATTTTTATATCTTGTTTCGAATATTAATTTACCAGAAAGAGGAGAATTGTGATAAAAATTTAGTCTTCTTTGTTAATAACTTGAAAAATAATTTTAATTTAGTGCATAATTATTTACAATTAAATTTACAATTAAATTTACATTCGACAACTTTCCCGATTTCCTAGAGTCTGTGAAGAAAAATTCCCCGGAGAAAAAAAAAGAATTTTCGCAACTATTTTTTTTTGGAGTAATAAAAGAATATTTAGTTTCTGCACTAATTGGAAAATAAAACTCTGATTTAATTTTGCATTTTAATTTTGAAAAATTTACTAAAAATAAAAAAAAAATTCTTTTCGTATCAATAATCGAAGCCACAAAAAAAAGAAGAAGATAATAGAAAAGAACAAGATGGAAAAATTTGAATTTCTATAAATAAGAACTAGTATGTAAACATACACATATATTATGCGTATTGATACTGATAGTTCTTTTCAAACATGTTATATACTCTATAGACGGATATGAAAGTGTCGGATTGTATAATAGACAAAAACATTCTCTTTTTTACTAAAAAAACAAACTTACCGATGAAGAAAATTTTTCGTTTTTCGTTGAATAACAATATCCTTTCTATTATTATTATTATTATTATTATTATCCTTTTTGGGAATGAACACTTTTAATAGAAATGAAATAAATTCACTTTAACTAAAAATCACCATATTGAGATTGTTGAATATTAAATTTGATAATTCACTCACTATACGTGCGATAATTTAACGGAGCCGCGTTCATTGAGTTGTTGAGCACGGAGCGGTTCGAATAAGACTGAAGAGTCAGACTGAAGAGAAGAGTGACTCCGAAAGAGAGGAACATAATTGAGCGCAAATCACAATTGAGCTGTTTGAACACCAATCACATTGGAGGGACTTGAATAAATAGAATCCTTCTTTCCTTCCTTGTGTGCACAACAATGTTTTCCCACTGCGAGACGAAGGTCCTTTCGGGAAAACCCGAAAAACTTGTGTGCTGAAACTGGAAAAATTTCATTTGCAAAATTTATCTCTTTTCCATCATTTTTAGTAAATTAATTTAATAAATTCAAAAACATAATAGTAAATGATAATAAAAATAATAATAAATAATAAAAATAACATTAAATAACATAATAGTAAATAAAAAAAATAAAAAAAAAATAATAATAATAACATTAAATAACATAATAGTAAATAATAAAAATAATAATAATAACATTAAATAACATAATAGTAAATTATAAAAATAGTAATAATAATAACATTGAATAACATAATAGTAAATTATAAAAATAATAAATAATAAAAAATAACAATAATAAATAATAATAATAATAATAAATAAATATTTTAATAACATTAAAATTATTCAGAAAAATACGACATTTTTTAGAAAAAATACTTCAAGAAAAATTGTTTAAAAGAATTTAATTTTAATTTAATAGAAAAATTTATTTAATTTAATAACAGATGGTTCAAAGGAATTCAATTTTTCATCAATAATTTCCATGAAACTGAATAATAAAATTATTAAAAAGAATAAATAACATTAAATTAATAAAAAATACAATATTTTTAAAATACTTCAAGAAAAAATTTTGAAAAGAATTTTTTTTAAATGTAATATGCAGAAATTAAATTTAATAAAATTGTTCAAAGGAATTAATAATTAATAACAGAAAAAAATATTGAAATTACCTAAATTTAATATTGAATTTATGCGATGACAAAAAAAATTTCAACATAAATTCAATTATTTTCAGTACAATTTTTATGAAATTTTTTATCAAAAACACTTCAATTATTTTCAGTACAATTTTCATGATATTTTTTATCAAAATAATTCAATTATTTTCATAATACAATAAAATAGTGAAAATTTATAAAAAATCCAACTGAAAAATAAATAATTCTCGCGATTTTTATGTTTAAATAAAAAAATTCTTTTTAAAATGCAAATATTTTGGAAATTTTCAATTAAAATTATTCTGAAAAATACCAATTTTTTTTAAATTCTTCAATTTTTGAAAAGAATTTTATTTAATTTAATAAAATTGTTCAGAAGAATTAATAATTAATAATATCAAAAATATTGAAATTAAATAAAATTAAATTAAATGTTGAATTCAAAATAATTTGAATTTATTCGATGAAAAAAATTTTCACATAAATTCAATTATTTTTAGTACAATTTTTATGATATTTTTTATCAAAATAATTCAATTATTTTCATAATACAATAAAATAGTGAAATTTTATAAAAAATCCAACTGAAAATAAATAATTCTCGCGATTTTTAAGTTTAAATAAAAAAAATTCTTTTTAAAATGCAAACAGTTTGGAAATTTTCAATTAAAATTATTCTGAAAAATACCAATTTTTTTTAAATTCTTCAATTTTTGAAAAGAATTTTATTTAATTTAATAAAATTGTTCAGAAGAATTAATAATTAATAATATCAAAAATATTGAAATTAAATAAAATTAAATTAAATGTTGAATTCAAAATAATTTGAATTTATTCGATGAAAAAAATTTTCACATAAATTCAATTATTTTCAGTACAATTTTTATGAAATTTTTTTATAAAAATAATTCAATTATTTTCATAAACAATAAAATAGTGAAATATAATAAAAAAAATTCAACTAAAAATAATTAATTTTTTGCGATTCTTAATTCTAAAAAGAAATTTTTTATCAAAATTTAAATATTTTGGAAATTTTCAATTAAAATTATTCAAAAAAATGCTTCATGACAATTTTTAAAAGAATTTAATTTTAATTTAATAGAAAAATGTATTTAATTTAATAAAATTATTCAGAGGAGTTAATAATTAGTAATATAAAAATATTTAAATTAAATTAAATTAAATATCGAATTGGAAATAATTTGAATTTATGCAAAAAAAAAAATTTCCACATAAATTCAAATATTTTCAGTACATTTTTTATGAAATTTTTTATAAAAATAATTCAATTATTTTCATAAACAACAAAATAGTGATATTTTTTAAAAAAATTCATCAAAAAATAATTAATTTCTTGCGTTTTTTAAATTTAAATAGAAAAATTCTTTTTAAAATCCAAATACTTTTAAAGAGTTCAATTAAAATTATTCAGAAAAATACATTTTTTTAAAAATGCTTTAAGATATTTTTTAAAAGAATTTAATTTTAATTTCATAGAGAAATGTATTTAATTTAATAAAATTGTTCAAAGGAATTCGATTTTTTAAAATAATAATTTCAATGAAACTGAATAAAAAAATTATTAATATTGCAATTATATTGACAAAATCGTTTCTATTCAAAGCATTAATTATTAAATTCAATATTTTAGTAAAATTCTGCGAAGAAATTTTAACTTGTAAATTTAGAAACATTTTTTATAATTCGGAATAAGTGAATAAAATTTTTAATGAATAATAATAATAAACAATTAAATAGTTAAATCTTATAAAAAATCCAACTAAAAATAATTATTTGCGATTTTAAATCTAAAAAAAATATTTTTTTGAAACGGAATAAATAAGTATAGTATTAAATAAATAATATAATAATAATTATAAAATAATAATAATAATAATAATTTGTAACTTAATAATAATTTTAACTTTTCATATAATATTCATTGTTTGATTATAAAATACGAAATAAATATTAATCTATCTAAAGGTGAATAAATTTATTTCTTTTGGGGAAAAATGCCACAGACACGAAATTAGAAAAGGGTGAAGATTGAAAATTCAGAGAAGAAAATTTAGAAATTGTATAGAAATTCAAGTTTCGTACCTGCTTGGTTTACAACAGGAAGTGGTGTGTAATTTGAAAAGGCAAATAAAGGCGGTGGCAGGTAAATCACACAAAACAATGTATTCTACTAGCAAAGACCATTTGAAAGCTCTGGTATAAAAATTACAGAGACAAGAAAATATTACGTACACAGTCAAGAGCAAAATCTCTGATGTTAGACAATTTTTTTCCATTTAAAAAAATTATTACAAATGTATTTACAAATCTATGAAAATAAATATTTATTTCTATTTACTATTCCTCAAAACTAAATTACAATATGTAATTTGATGTAATTTTGTCCTTTTATAAATAAACGATCAGAAGACGAAAGTCCAAATTAATTAGTGAATAAAAAAAACTTTTTTCTTATTTTTCTTTATTTAAAAGATTCTTTTTTCTTCATGTATAAATTTTTTTTCTTTATTTCTTTTTTATTTTAAATACGAAAAAAATAAATTGATCGAAACTTTTTAAATTTTAAATAATATGGATTTAAATATCTCTGGTAGTTTAATGGTTTTTTTCATTGAGGAAAATATGAAATCGTAAATATATTGTGGAAGGATTTAATTCGGTTTTAATGGCTCTTTAATTACCGTTATTCGAGGTGCCGTAGTTGTACATTTCCAAAAATTATTTCCGCAAAACGCTGTTCAAAAATATTTTAAATACAAATAAGGAAAAATTTTCTACCTACAGACGGTCCAATTCCCAAAAATGGGGAATTCCCATGGGTTATTCCTCTAATTGTTCGACTTTCCTTCTGCAACTTTTATCTGCGGCATCTTTTCTTTCGTTTATTGCTTTCCCCACAAATAATAATAAACAGAAGGTATCGCTTTTTTGTTACTTCCTTTTTTGGATATTATTTATTATTATTACTATTATTATTATTATTATTACTACTAATATTATTATTATTATTTTTATTATTATTATTATTATTATTATATTATTATTATTATTAAAAATAATTTTTTTATATTATTAAAGATCATTTTTTTATATTATTTCTATTCTATTATTTATTGTATTTTATTACTAACTTTTATTATTTTCAAATAAAAATTAGAATAGAAAAAATATTTTATATATTTATCAAAGAGTGAAAAATTTTACTTAAGAAAAAATATTCGTTTGTATTACCTTCTAAAGAATATCTTTTTGCCTAATATACTGAAAAATTGTCTGAAGATTTCTCTGATACTCCTTTTGTGACTCAAATTGATCAATCTGTAATTAGGTGAAAAAAGGGATTAAATTTTTGCTCTTTTTTTTGTAAACTAATGATTCTCTGCAAATTTTAGCATTTTTTTTTTTTTATAAGAAATTGTAATAGTTAAAATTTTACCTTTTCATACCAGTCGTGAAAAGAAATTGCATCCATACGTTCGACATGTTTATTCCACATTGCGAGGCACTTTGTCCAAACGATATCGCTATTATAGTCGGCAATATTTTCAAACATAGTCACACAGCACTCCTGTAGAATTTTATTTTGCAAACAACTCAAGTAAGGTTCGCAGATTCCAAGAATTTCCCACAATTGTCCCTCGTGCAATTGTAAATCTCTCGCTACGTGTCCAAATTGCAGGAGAAGTTCTTTTTGGAGTTTAAAAATTTGAGTGAAATTGTACATACTACCCGAGTCCTTCTTGTAACTCTCCCCCGAGGATTTGCTCAAAAATTCCGCCAGTGGCGGCAACAATTTTCTGAAAACGGAATAATGGAAATAAATATTCTTCTTTTTGTTTGTATAATTAATGATAGTATTAATTTTTTAAATTATTTTTTGTATTTTACATTGAAGGTTTTATTATTATTTTTTTTTTAGATGATTTCTTTTATAAACGACTAAAAAGTTGGAAACAAGAGAAAAGTTTTTCTTATTTAAATTCTTTAACTCACTTTAATGTTCTCGCGCGAATGAAATCTTTCGAGACAAGCGCGAGTGTTGTAAAAAGTTGCCAAGCACGATTAATGATGATTGGATTTGAATCGCGGAATCGATCGACTAATGGATGCCACATTAGGTGAACAATTGGTAAAAGTTTATTTTCCCAATCGGCTAATAAGAAGAGTCCTTCGTTCAATGTAATCATGGCTCGAGTTGAAATTGTCAAGTCATTACTTGGCAAAAAGTGCAAGCAACGCTTCATTACTTCTTCTATCATTTTCACATATTCCGGTACTTTTTCCTCTTCTCTCTCTAAAATAAAAAAAAAATACTTAAAAAATCTAAAAAATAAAATACTATTAAATAAATAAAAAAGACTTAAAAGAATTAAAAATAAAAAAGACAACTTTGATTAATTAATCAAAATTCATGTTTTTTTGATCTTTTATTTATTTAATAAATGATTTTATTTATTTATTTATTTTTATTATTTCCTTTATTTATTTATTTTTATTTACTTTACTTATTTATTTTTATTTACTTTACTTATTTATTTTTATTTACTTTACTTATTTATTTTTATTTATTTAACACGAAAAATACCTTCTTCACCGTAAGAAACCGAATTCTTCATTTCTTCCTCAATTTCCTCAATACTGACCGGTTCCTCTTTTTCCTCCTCAATATTCTCAAGATTCGTCAATTCCTTTAATTTTTTGTATTCTACTAATTTTTGGATTATTCTTTCTTTTTTATTTGAATTATTTCCGAAATTGTTTTCCTCCTTTGATTGCGTGACATTTTTTAATGTCAATCTCCTGACACATTTTGTGAAAGTGTAAAATACTCGTAAAAACGAATCAATATTGTCCTTTTGTATTGTTTCATTCGACTGTCGAAGAACGTCGTTGACAATTTCCTTAAGACACGGCAGAAAGTCCATTGTACTGAATTCCATCACCACTGCAAGCACATCGAGAACTCCGGGATTTCTGTTCACTCGTCGCAATTTTAACGTAACATGATAGGAAATATAATCGACATTTTTCTTCAAAAGTTCCTCAGTCGTATTGTATTGTGATTTTGTTATTTTTTCCAATGCCTCGAGTCCCACTGTTCTGAGCAAATTGTGTCCACTGCCTGAAAATTTATTTATTCAAATGTTCAATCATATTTTTCTACTTTTTATGAAATTAATTTCTATATTTAATTTCTATTAATTTAATTTCAATATTGAATTTCTATTAACTTAATTTCAATATTGAATTTCTATTAAATTAATTTCAATATTGAATTTCTATTAATTTAATTTCAATATTGAATTTCTATTAATTAAATTTCAATATTGAATTTCTATTCATTTAATTTCTATTTAAATCAATTTCAATATTGAATTTCTGTTAATTTAATTTCTATTTAATTTAATTTCAATATTGAATTTCTATTAATTTAATTTCAATATTTCAATTTTTTTTCAATCTCTTTCGACTGAGGGAAAAATTGAAACGGAAAAATGATTTTCTCAAATTACATTTTAACTGCGTCCGAAATGAGTATTTAAAAAAGTACCTGTTCGTTCTAAGACGATATAAAGCGTTTTGAGCAGAAACTGATCGTAATCTTTCTTTAAAATTTCTGCTATATTTCCCAAACCTTCAACTAAAAGACAACATTGTATGAGATTACTCTGCACCTCTCGTAAATTAGCGTCTTCCGAGACTTCTAATGGCGAATACCAAAAGTCTGGAGCTATGTACTGATCAATTATTTCCCTGTAAAGTAACAATTTCTCCGAACTTGGATCTGGAACTGAAAAACTGCATTTTTAAAACAAGATTGCAAAAATTTGCTAAAAAGAAAAAAAGCAGCAGTAGTGAAAATTATAAATCGAGTTTTAAAAAATAGAAAAGTATTGAAAAAATATTAGAAACTTATTATTAGGGAGAAAATTAAATAACTAGTTTGAAAATATTGAATAAATATTAATTAAGTATTCTTAATAATTAATAATAGTTTGTTAAAATTAAAATACCTTGAAGTATCCAATTAAGCAGCATTGTTAATTCTTTTCTATACTGTGGCATATCGAACATAAATTTCAAAATCGTATCGATTAAAATTTCAAAATCGCCAAGTTCACCCAGAAGTTTACAAATGACAAGAAGTTTCTTTTCCGCAGACGAGCTGTTGATGAATTTAAATTGCCTCCAAGACGAGTGACACTTTGAGTAGTGAATACTATCAACATCTAAATAAATGAAATTTTATCGATTTTATTACGAATATACGAATATACGAATTTTATCGTAATTGCAAAATGAATAATTAAATTCATTCCAAGAATTTTATCCCCATTTTCTTCAATAATTGAAATTTTAATTATTTTCAAAAATCATAGAAAAATTATCTTTATACAATCCATTTAATAAAATTTCTTAACTAACTGAAATTTAACCCAAGAGTTCAATTATTTAAAAAAAACTTCCAAAACATTCAATTCAAGAAGTCGTATTTTCGCTGCTTTTTTTAACTAAATTCCCTTACGTTTCGATGAGAAATCTTCTAAAACAGAAATTCCGCTGCAATCGAGCTCGGCGACGTAAACCAAGGCAAGAATCATTCTCTGCAAATGAGCCGACGACAGCATAACTTGAGGTAATCTTTGTTTGCCCAGTAATCGTAAATACGCTGTCAATTGATTTAAATACGAGAGCTGCATCGAGTCATCTGGAAAATTTAGAACGAAAAATGTTAAATCTTCCATCTACGAAAGAATAAAAATCTATTGAATAAAAATAACGAACCAGCTGTTCGCATAATTCTCGGCAGTGCTGTGAGCAAATTGTAAAAATTATCCTCAATCAATTCAACAAGTGTTTTCATTCCCTTCTCCTCGGAACATTTAGCACTTATTGAAGTTAATCCAAATTTCGCTGTACTCTTAACTTCTTCAGATTCGTCCTCGGACAAAGTTATTAGAATTTCTACCAATTTCGAAAACGATGGTTTCATATTTCTGCAAATGATAAATGTAAAGAAGAAAACATTGAACTTAAAAAGAACGGTAAGAAAAAAGAAACAATTTAATCTTTAAGGCGGTGTCAAAGTCGATGCGATTTTCTCCTTAAAGCTCAATATAAAAATCCAATCGACTGTGGGACCCCCTTAAAAATAGAAAGAAGGAAATAATAAAATAAATCAAAAGAACGGAAAGAAAAAAGAAAAGAAAGAAAAATTGCTAAAAGTGACAACTATTTAATCACCTTGGACATTTCGTGAGCAATAAATTAATTCCCACGGCCAATTCCTTTCGTACTTTGAAATGAGAATGCGAAGTAAGAGTGTTCAATTCGTTCATGAGAATATTTAGCTTATTACTTGCGAATTGAAACCATTCCGGAGTTCTCTTAGCGGAATTAACGTAAGTTTTCATACCCGCAGACCTTTGGAATTTCAAAGTTCTCTCAAACTCCTTTATGGAAATTTCGCTCTTTTTACAAATTGAATCCAAAAGTGGTTCACTTTCAAGCTCTGCGGAATCCTCCATTACTAATGCAATAATTCTGCTCCAGGATCTAATTGCAATCTGCAACAAAAAAGAAATTAAAATTCTAATTCATCTGAAATTCAAGAAGAGAGGAAATAAAAATTAAGAAATAAATTAAAATTAAATAAAAAAAAAATTAAATTAAAGTTACTGATTCATTAGCAAAATTAGATTATAGATTATAGATTAGGTTCAAAAAGAGAATAAGACGTGCCACTGTAAGTTTATGTCCTTGAATATCACTTCCGGTGGCTACTTCTAATAATCCACTGAAAATGCCGGGCAAAATGACCATCACAGAATCTGCCACTTGAGATCGAAAAACTACATCTTCATTATCAGCTGCGTCGTGCACTTGAAATAGAACCATTATAGTCTCAATTGCTGCAATTCTGAAAAATTAAATCATAATTGTTTATTATTTAAACAGAACGTGTTATTCAATTTGTTATTGTTAAGCAAATTACAAAATTTTGTATTTTTAAACATAAATTATTTAAATAATTTTATAGTCAAAATTTAAAAAATTCACTTATTCTTTACAAAATTAATAATTGCTTATCATATTTAAAAAAAATTTAAATAAAATTTCACGAAAGAATTGAATAATTTTCTAAAACTTTAATAAATCTTTCTAAACAATTCAATTATTTTTTTAAGTAGTAAAATCTTTACAAAAATTAAATTATTTTTTTAAGTAGTAAAATCTTTACAAAAATTAAATTATTTTTAAAACAATTTTAATTGAATTCATCGGAAGAGATCAATTTTTATAAATATTTTTAATATATTTCGAAAAAATTCCATTTTTTCTTAAATTTTAATAAATCCATCGAAATAGTTAAATTATTCTTATAAACAAAGTAAAATTCTTCGCAAGAATTCAATTAATTTTCATAAATATAGTGAAATTCTTTGCAGGAATTCAATTATTTTCGAAACAATTTTAATTAAATTTCTCGGATGAATTCAAATATTTATAAATATTTTAATAAATTCTATTTATTTTCAAAAAATTTTAATAAATTCTTCGAAACAATTCAATTATTTTTATAAATACTACAATTCTTTGAAAGAATTAAATTATTTATAATCCAATTTAAATAAAATTACACGAAAGAATTAATTTATTTTCATAAATTTCCATAAAATTCTATTTCAACAAGAATTTTTGAATTTTTAAAAAATAATTCAATTATTTTCAAAATATTCATGAAAAAGAAAAAAATTTCATTATTTTCAGTTATTTCTATAAAATTCTTCATATCAATTTAATTATTTCTCAAAATTTTAATAAATAGTACAATTCTTTGCAATAATTTATTTATGCTTATAAATAGTAAAATTCTTTGCAGAAATTTAAGTATTTTCAAAAAAATTTTAATAGAATTTCTCGAAAGCATTTTAATCTTCAAATATTAACATAAAATTAATTTATTTTCTAAAATTTTTAATAAATCATTCGGAACAATTCAATTATTTTTATAAATAGTAATAAAATTCTTTGCAAGAATTCAATTATTTTTAAAATAATTTTAATAAAATTCTTCTTCATAAAATCAAATTGCTTTCGGAATTTGTAAAGTAAATTTTTAAACTAAATTCCATCAGTTTAAAAAAAATTCAAAGAAATTCTTTAAAAGAATTTAATTACGGTTTTAAAAAATTTGAATAAAATTCTTCACGAGAATTTAATAAAATTTTTAGAAGGAATTCTATTATTACTAAATTTTTTGATAAAATTCTGTGCAATAATTGGATGATTTTCAGTACATTAATTTTAAAATTGAAAATATTTGAAAAGAAAAAGTAAAAAACAAATGTTAAGAAAAAAACAAACAATTTTCAAACATTCAGATAAAATTATTCGAAACAATTCAATTATTTCTAGGAAATGTAAAATCTTCCGCAAGAATTCGATTATTTTGTCGGAGAATTCTTCCAAGATTTTTAAAAATAAATAAAATTTCGAATTATTGAAGAAAATGTCGATAAAACTCTTGAAATGAAGTCAATTATTTAAATAAATGTTTTATAAATATTGTACAAGAATTCAATGATTTTCAGAATATTAATTAGAAAATTATCATTTAAAAAAAAATTACCATTCAAAAAGTTAGGAAACAGTAAGAAGTATTAAAAAAAAAATTTTCACCTGAGTGTTCTCGATTTTTCCGTTCGTGCAATCAAATTACATAAAAATACTGCATTACTTAATTTCGGTAAATTTTGCTGTGTGTAAAATAATTCCAAAACGTCGGTCGTACATCGCTCTATTAAACACTTTATACACAAAATTACACTTTCCTTTAATTCTTCATTGCAGGGAATAACTGAAAAAAAGGAGAATTTAATATTTTTTTAAATATTTGAATTTATTCCCTTGACTATTAGTTTTAGATTTAAAAATTTGTATTATTAATTTTTACTAATTTACAAATTTGTATTATTAATTTTTACTAATTAACTAATTTCCAAATCGGTAAATTTCAATTTTGTCTTTAATTAAAATGATTAAAATTATTAATAATATTAACAGTTTCGTTCAAACTTCCAACTTACGCATTTCAGCCTTTGAGGGTATAAAAATCTGACTAATAACACAAAGAAAATAATTATTTAAAACATTCATCTTCGTGATTCTTGTTTTTGAAATAACAATTCTCATTGTATTCACTAATTGTTGTTTTACGTCTTTACTGTAAAATAAAACAACAGCAAATTATTAATCTTGAAAAATCAACTGCAAAAGGAAAGAAAACAAACCGAAATATTTCGATGTTTACAAAAAAAATTGACAATTTTTAAATTTAATTTCGAAAATTAATAAATAAATTGTACCTTATATCTTTATTAAATAAGTGCATCGTTACAGGAACCAAAACGTATTCCATTAAATTTTCCATTATTGTATTTGAACATTTTTCCACAACTTTAGCAACTTCGATTACATTTTCACTGCTTGGATTATTTACCAGTCTATCACATGATGGTTTTAATAATCTAATCGCCACATCCATTGTTGTAATCTCCATTTTTTCCCTTGTCATTTTCTACTTTTTTAGTTTTAAATAAACAAACACTAAAAACAAAAACATTTTCAAAAAAAAAATTGCTGCAATAACAAGAATTTGAGGTTAGGGAGATATGCTATTTTTTCCTTTCATTTTCGATTGGACCAATTATAATTCTCGATTTGTAATAACCAACCAATAGTATTCTGGCTTCGAGAGAAAAGAAATAGCAGACTAAAAATATGGCGCGGAAGAACGTGTTTTGTGTTTATCAATGCGATTTTCTGATTATTCACCTTAAGATTACTTAATCTGATAATTATTAATGATTTTGCTTATCAGTAAAATTGTGATTATTCTTTCTGCAGACAAATAAAATTCATTTCCGAAACATTTCTTTCAAACATCCAATACAGAAAGTTGAATACTGAGATTCTGAGAATTTAATATATTTTCTGTGGTTTTTGTGCGCGGTTCTGGAGGGAAATATTATATACGGGTTTCTTGGAATTTTTTTACCGGCATTTGTTTTATGTTTGCCATTGTTAGCTGACGATTCTCTTTTGTTATGACCGGAAATTTTTGCTTGGTCCCTTTTTAGAACGATAAGAAGAAAAGACGCGTCCAAAGGAAAGTAACATGAACTACACGATGCAATTTTCTATTTGTATTTTTGTAATTTCATTATTAATATCAGTTCAATTGGTTTCAAGTAAGGAAGAGACGGTAAATATTGATTTTTTAAATATTAGTCACTGTGAATAAAAATTAGAATATTTTGCTATTTCTTTCTTTCTTTTTCTATCGGAACTTTTTCTTTTCATTGTAGAAATAATTTCTTTTTTTTAAATAATTGTTTGTTTTGTGACATTTTGTTTTGGTTATTATTTTTCAAGGCTGGTTTTCTTAGACACGTAATTAGCAGAGTTTGTAAACACGATTCATTGAACACTAATTGACATGGTTTAATAGTTTGATATATTTTTGTATTTATTAATTATTGGATGTTTTATGTTCATAATATAATCATTGTCTTTAATATTTAGACAATATTTTTGTTTCTTACGATTTGCAGAATTTGGTAAAAAATTACTGCACGATCAGCGGAGGTGAGCATCTAATGCACACGTTTGATTTTAGTAATATTTTGAGAGAAAATGATTATAAGATTACGACAAGTGATGAAATAATTTATTTACAATTATGCAAACCATTGAATAGAAAATGTAATGGTAGTGAAAATTACAGTATTTGTTCAACAAAATCCGGAAAAGAAATTGCTTTAGGTAATTGTCAATCAGTTTTTAATTTAATTTACTTATTTTCCTAGAAAAAAATTTAATATTTTCACTTTTTATTTTTCCACAGGAAAATATCCGCCGAACTTGGAAATCGAAGGACAGAAAATATTGTTTCGATTCACTGGTGATAAATGTAATGAATCTGCAAATTACTTGACAACAGTGAGAATGCTGTGTGATTATAGAGCTATAGAAAAAAATTCGAACCCTTTTCTCATTTCAAATGTAAGAATATTCAAATTTCTTAAATTATAATTTTGGAACATTCGTGTCAAAAAAAAAAAATCTTCGCAAATTTAATTTTATGTATTTAGAGAAATAATTCGTTTATTTATAGAAAAAAAATCCATGTGAAATTGAAATTCATTGGAAGACGAACTTGGCTTGTGGAAAGGAAAAAATAGAAAATTGCTCAGTAACTGATCCCACAGATGGCTACAAATTCGATTTTTCCGAATTAACGAAATTTTCCGATAATTATGAAGTTCCGATTGAAAATTCTTCTTCCAAGATTCTTCTAAATGTGTGTCATTCTTTAATTTTCGGATTTGGTTCCACATGTCCATATCAATCAGGATCTTGCCTTTTAAATCCAACTTTAGAAAGTGACAAGTAAGTGGAGAAATTTTCAATTGAAAAAAAAATAAAAATGAACCTTTTTTTGCTCTTAATATATGTAATTTTCAATATCTAGCATCGTAAAAATCTATTCGTTAAATTTCGAATTCTTTTTGAAAATAATTTTACAAATATAAAGACGAAATTGAAAAGATTTTTTTTTATTAAATATTAAATAATATTAAATTTATTAATTTTATTAATTGTTAATAATTGTAATATTTCAAGTGATGGAAACATAGGAGAAGTGAACAATCCTCCTGTATTAAAAGAAGGACACTTACAACTTGTTTATGACGAAGGCGGCATTTGTAGGACGGGAAGCAAATTCCACAGGGAAACAACAATAACTTTTATTTGTAATATGAATCCTGAGGTAAAATATTCATTTTTTTTCTTTTATCCAAAGCGAAAGTTTTTTTAGAACAATTTCTCAAAGAAAATTGCAAAATTAATTTTTAGAATTCACAACCCAAATATGTAAATACTACTGAATGTAATTACAACATTGAATGGCAAACACCACTTGCCTGTAAAAATTACCCGCCGAAACATAAAGTTGTCACAAGAACGCAAGAAGTGGGTGAAAAAAAACCCGAAAGCATGTCAGTGAAGAAAACAGAATCACCAATAGTACAACAAGGAAATAATCAGGTTTTTATAATCTTATTTTATTATCCACAAATAATTATTTAATCATTTTTCAAAATTTTTCCCTTTTTCTTTATTGAAATTAAAATTAAAATCGAAATTAAAATAAATTTTTTTAATTCCAGATCAACTGTAGTGTGACAACAAAAAAAGGAAAGATTGATTTAAGTCCACTAATTCTCACAAAAAGCAACTATATCGTCAAAAGTAATGACTCGGAATTTCACATAAATGTCTGTAGTCCTCTCAGTTCGCCAAATTCGTTTAAATCTTGTCAAGGAAAAGCCATTTGCAAAATTGAACGCGACAAATCGGGAATAATTCTCCATGAAACTGCAAGTTTACGAGAACAAATTTTCACATTTAAAAAAAAATTTATGTTTAATTAATTAGCTTTTAAAATGTTTTCATTATTTTCAGAGTTTGGGAAATACGGGAGAAAATCCCATTGTTTTGAAAAATGATAAAGTCATCATGCACTATAAATCTGGTGCCGTTTGTCCGGAAAATAATAAAACGAAAATTTCGACAAATATAACGTTTGAATGCGAGTATTCGGCAAGAAAGGTGAGTTTTTTTCTGAATGACGAAGAAAATAAGTTTTTTGCAAACCAAAAAAACAATCAATTTGCTTTAAATACCAGAAGAATTCCACTATTTCGACTGTTTTTTTTTTAAATAATTATTTCAGAGTTCTCCACAATATGATAAATATACGGATTGCACGTATTTGTTCAAATGGTCGACAATTCAAGTTTGTGACACTGTTGTTGGCAATTTCTATAAAAATTGTACAATTAGTGATCCACTTTCGCGAACAATTGATCTTTCTGTTCTCAAGGATCAAACATTCTATGTAAGTTTAAATTTTTTATTTTGCATTCAAGTTTAATTATATTAATTAAATCAGCAAATGTTACGCGAACATTACGGAATGCTACGGAACGAGTTATTCAATTTGTTGTTGTGCAAATTAAAAAATTTTTTATTTTTAAATATAAATTTTTATAATAATTTCATAGTCAAAGTGTAAAAAATTCACTTAAGTACAAAATTAATTGTTATTGTTCATATTTTCAAAATTTTAATAACATTTCACGAAAGAAGTCAATAATTTTCTAAAATTTTAATAAATTCTTCTAAACAATTGAATTATTTTTTTCAGTACTAAAATCTTTACAAAAAATTAATTATTTTTAAAACAATTTTAATTAAATTGAAGGGATCAATTTTTAGAAATATTTTTAATACACTTCAAAAAAATTCAATTTTTTTCTAAAATTTTATTAAATCCTTCGAAATAATTAAATTATTCTTATAAACAAAGTAAAATTCTTCGCAAGAATTCAATTAATTTTATAAATAGTAAAATCTTTCGCAGGAATTCAATTATTTTTAAAACAATTTTAATTAAATTCCTCCGATGAAATCAAATATTTTAAAATATTTTCATAGATTTTATTTATTTCCAAAAATGTTAATAAATTCTTCGAAACAATTCAAGTTTTTCTATCAATGCTACAATTCTTTGAAGGAATTAAATTATTTTTGATCCAGTTGAAATAAAATTACACGAAAGAATTTTAGTTTTCAAAAATTCCCATAAAAATCTATTTCAACAAAAATTTTTGAATTCTTGAAAAATAATTCAATTATTTCTATAAACAGTAAAATTCTTTGCAATTATTCATTTATGTTTATAAATAATAAAATCATTTGCAGGAATTCAATTACTTTTTATCCAATTTAAATAAAATTACACGAATGAATTTAATTATTTTCAAAAATTTCCATAAAATTCAATTTCAACAAGAATTTTCAATTCTTTAAAAACAATTAAATTATTGTCAAAATATTTATAAGAAAGAAAAAAATTATCATTATTTTCAATTATTTCTGTAAAAAAATTCATAACAATTTAATTATTTCTCAAAATTTTAATTATTTTTATAAATAGTAAAATTCTTTGCAATCATTCATTTATGTTTGTAAATAGTAAAATTATTTGCAGAAATTAAATTATTTTCAAAACAATTTCAATAGAATTTCTCGAAAGACTTTTAATCTTCAAATATTAACATAAAATTAATTTATTTTCTAAAATTTTTAATAAATTCTTCGGAACAATTCAATTATTTTTATAAATAATAATAAAATTATTAGCAAAAATTCAATTATTTTTAATACAATTTTAATAAAATTCTTCTTCATAGAATCCAATTGCTTTCAAAATTTTCAATTTAAATATTTTAAGAAACTTTATTAGTTTAAAAAAAGTTACAGAAATTCTTTAAAAGAATTTAATTACGATTTTTTAAAATTTTAATAATATTCTTCACGACAATTTAATATAACATTTTTAGAAGGAATTCCATTGTTATCAAATTTTTCGATGAAATTCTTTGCAATAATTCGATGGTTTTCAATACATTAATTTTTAAAATTGAAAATATTTGAAAAGAAAAATTATTAAAAAATTTAAGACACCAATTTTCTGATCTTTATATTCATTTTCCTCAGATTAGTAATGCTAATAAAAACTACACAATTAGTATTTGTGGTGAAAAAAATTTGTGCGATGGCTCAACAATATGTGAAGGAAGCAACGGTTTGGGAAAGTCAATTAACGTTATCTACGAGTATCCGAATGATTCGGTCAAACTTGAATTCACCAAAGGAACAAAGTGTCAAAATGGTAATTTTTAATTTCTTTTAAAATCAACTCTTTCTAATTTTAATTCGTTTTTTAAATTTAATTTGTCATTTAAACACTAAATTGAATTATTAAATCTATTTCTTAAGAACCGTAATACTTTTTATTCTTCGAGTCTGTCAAATTTTTTTAATTTCAATTCATTTTTTAATTTCAATTTATTTTTTAATTTCAATTCTTTTTTAATTTCAATTATTTTTTTAAATAAATTTAAATTTTTTTTCTTAGAAAGAAAGTAGATTTTTAATTAAATGCGAAATTTTTCAGGAACCTTCGCATCTGATATTACATTTGTTTGTAATTCTTCGAGTGTCAGTGTTGAATCACCAGTATTGGTGAGTATTTGAAAAATGAAATTGAAATTTCTTTAAAAAGTATTTTTACAAATTTTTTTTTTTTGTTAAAAGAACATTTTTTTAATAACTCACTACTTTTGGTATTTTTTTCGTTTAAAATTGTTGTCTAATTTTAAGATTTCGAAAATATGACGAATTTAAGAATTAAGAAAGTTTATATTTAAAAAGTTATTAACTTTCTAAAAAAATAAACACTTTTGCACAGAAATCGTCAGAACCGTGTCATTTGAAATTTGAATGGCAAACACGTTTGGTGTGCACATCAGAAGCAGACAATTCAACTACACCAAAAATACCAGTCCCTCCCAGCGATGCCAAAGATAAAAAAGCGGAAATTGCGTCAAGTAATGGTAAATTTGGTTTTTTATTAGTAATTACTTTTTATTAGTGGTAGTTTTTTATTAATATTTACTAAATTTATTTTACTACTTTATTTTTGAGAAACATTAAAAAATTACTACAGAATTTCGCCAAAAATTGAATTGAAATTAATTGAAAAAATATTGTTTGATTTCAATTAGAATAATTGAGAGCATTTCTTTCAGGGGTATTTCTAGTTTCTTTAATTACTGGAGTAGCGATAATTGTCGCGATTGTGATATATCTGCGAGATCCAACAAGACGTGCTCGATGTTCTCGCATTGTTTCAAGTCCGTGCTCATCTTCGAGCAATGATCGAGTAAAATATTGTAGGGTACGTGAAAAATGTTTTTAATCATACTTCGTATCGACTTGAGACTTCTTTAAATATTTATAGAAAGAAGAGGAGTGAGAGTGAGAAAATGACTTAAAAATTATTGCATTTGCTTCTCATCGTCACAAGACAAAAAAAAACAATTGAGGCTTTGCTTGTATTACACACGCAGTATTTTCTAGATTTAAGAAGAAAAAAAATTATAATGATATTCAAAGAATATTTTATAATTACGAGCTTCAAAAGAGTATATTTTCTAATTACGAAATACAAAGAATATATTATAACTATGAGATATAAAGGGTATTTTATAATTGCGATATTTGAAAAATATTGCTTTACGATATTCAAAGAAGTTTATATCAAAGAATATTTTTTTAAAAAGAAAGAGAGAGAGAGCTCATGTGAAAAATTATAAATATTCTTTATTTATGCAAAACGACTTCGTATTTTGTAGAATTATTCGTTTTTTGTGTTAAAACAAGAAAAAGCAACGAATATGCATGACAATAGGAAATTTTTATTTAAACTGTAAAAAGACTGCTGTCAATTATATTCACAAGAAAGAAAGATAAAGATAAATGATAAAGAAAAAGAATTAAAAAAATATTTACAGTAGTTTTCTTACAGTGAATGCTTTCGGTGGTAGAAAATGTAAAAATTGTGATTATTTTTCAAGCACTTGAAATCATTCCTTAAATTCACCGTATTTTTCTTGATTCTTATTTTATTTTACGATTTTCGTTATTATTGCACTGTTTGAATGATTGTTTTTAGTTTCTCCTATTTTAGGAATCAAAGAATTTAAAGTTTTTTTTTCTCGACATTTGTATTGTTTTTGTAACATTCATGTTGCTACTTTCTACATTTTTGTTATTTTTAAAACTTATGTGAAAGTAAATTTTACATAATTTTTGAAAACATTAGTTTTACGCTGCTTTTTTATAATTATAAGAGAATTGTAATGACAATAATGAATTATTAGTTATTAATTATTAATTATTAATTATTAATTATTAATTATTAATTATTAATTATTAATTATTAATTATTAATTATTAATTATTAATTATTAATTATTAATTATTAATTATTAATTATTAATTATTAATTATTAATTATTAATTATTAATTATTAATTATTAATTATTAATTATTAATTATTAATTATTAATTATTAATTATTAATTATTAATTATTAATTATTAATTATTAATTATTAATTATTAATTATTAATTATTAAAATACAATAATTAATAATATGTATAATATTAATGTTTTTTTTATATTTGCTCGATTTTCAAACTAAAAGAAATATCGACCAGTTTATAAAATATATTATCAATATTATGAAATATTATTCCTAACGAAAGATCTTAAATGAGAGAATATGAAAACTGACTAAATTTAAATTGTTGAAAATTTTAATTTAAAATTGCAAAATTTATTCGAAAATAATACTTTTATTTTGTTCGCACTTTAATTATTTAGTACTTCGGTAGGTAATTTGAATTTTTCTATTGTCTTGACTTAAAAAAAGTTTGTTTTTCGTTAAAAAAAAAGCTCGTCCAAATTTTTCTCTAGATTAATTTATAATTTAGTAATTTTTTCGTAATTAAAAAATGGTGCCAAATTATAATAAATGTAATGCACAGTTTATTCGTTTTTTTATTTTTCACCAAAACAATTCTTTCTAATTTTTTCTTTTAATTATTTATCTATTTTATTATTGACAATTGCAGATTAATACAACTGAAGAAGCACGCTTATTGTTAGACAATTGTGAACCAACAACTGTCTGTCAATCAGACAGTGATGACGATTTGTTGGGCGCATAAATACGCATTCAAATTGAGTTATTCTAATATCGAAAACAAAATTTTTCTCACGTGAGTATTTAATTTTTTTTATTTTATTTTATCCCGATTATTTAGTTAATTATTTAACTATTTTGCTCCGTTTTTTTATAATTAGTTATAATTTTTATTTTACTATTTAACTTATTTGTAAATTTAATTTAAACTAATATTTAAAAAGACGAGAAAATTAGTTTTAAAAATCAATGAAATAATTTGTTTTGTTTTTTTTTTTTTTTGTTTGTTTTTATTTGAGTAAAATTTAAATGAGATTTTTGTTTCACTAAAATAATTGTAATGAAATAAATAAAGAATAGAAACTATTTCTATTTTTTATTTTTATTTATTTTTTTTATTTTATTCTAAATTTCTAACAGAAAAATCTTATTGCTTTTTTTAGATAAACCATATGGTTCTTACCTCACAAATTCAGATCATTGGTTTTTTCTCTGACTGACTTCTTATAATTTACGCTGATGTGATCAATCTATTTTTTATTTATAATAAACTGTAAATATTTCTATAATATATTAATGTGTATAGTATAATATGATGAAATATATATTTAAAAAATAAAATTATCCAATCTTTTTCCTATTACTTTTACATTTTACACAAACAATTTTTTTTCCTTTAAAACGTTTAAAATTAGCGGTCGTAATTTCGAACAATGTTGCCAACTTTGTGCCAAAATAAACGTAGGAAATCTGTTAAGGCAAGTTCATAGGTTCGGATTTCAAAAAATGTAATGTTGACATTTTGAGGTTATGTTAATGTGTCAAAACGTCAAAAATCTCTCACAGAACCAGAAGTTTAGAAGAATTTTGTTATAAATTAATTACAAAAAAGTGTCATACGTGACAGGGAAAGATATAAACATGTTTCAGTGGTTGCATGAAAATTTATCAACTCTTTTAGATTTTCCAGTGCCAGACGATTTAACAGGGTAAATCAAAAGTTCTATTAAATAATTTCTATCCCATAATTATGAATTTGTTTGTATCTTTTTATTTTCTTTATTATTTGAATTTCTTATTAAATAGTAAAGGTATGAAACTAAGTTACTTGCCTTAATTATTTAAGGTATTTTTTTTCTCTACAAAAAAACGATAATCGGACTAGAAACTGGTATTAAAAGTACAATTTTAAATATTTGACGAAATGTGGTTATTTATTTTATTTTTTTATGCATTCTTTTAATTTTCCAGATACATTCTCTCCATTGAAAATGAAAGAGATTTGGACGAATATTTACGAACACTGTTGGATTACGATAATCCGAAACACAAGCAATTTATTTCCGACCTAAAAAAACGAAAAGGTTTCTGCTTTTGATGACTTAAGTTTTTATTTTTACTTTTTCTACTTTTTTCGGGAATTGAAATAATTTTCGTATTTTAGCTTCGAAGGAATTGGTCGGGTACAAAAAGTCAAATTCAAATGAAGAGGCAATATCGAAGCCGGTCGAGAAGAAGAAGGGGAAAATTAAATTACGCGATTCTTCGATGGTTTGACAAATTTATTTTTGCGCTGCTAATTTTTCTTTCACAAAAATATGAAATAAACAAATTTTTCATTTTCTTTTACAGGATGTCGTGAAACCGGAAAAAGTGGAAAAGAAAAAGACAAAGTTCGTTAATCTTTATGCAGAAGACGGTCGTGACAGATCTATTTTACTTAAAGGTAAGAATAGGAAATTAATTTTGCTTCTTTGGCAAAATTTTGCTGCTTGTAATTTTTGTTGTGTTTACTATTTACTTTTTTTTTGGTTAAAAAAAACTATTGAAAAAAAAAACTAAAAAACTATTGAACTACTATTGAAAAATTGTTTTTTTTTTAAAATGTTTTACAGGACGTAATAAATGTGATTGCGAAGCGAAGCAGCATTCACTTATAAATAATTGTCTCAATTGCGGAAGAATTGTTTGCAATCAAGAAGGTGCTGGTCCATGCTTTTTTTGCGGCGAATTAGTTTGTTCGCCTGAACAGCAACAAATTCTTGCCGGTAATTCAAGGCATGCTGACACATTGTACAATCAATTAATGGACAAAAAACCCAAAGGTTACGAAGAGTCCGTTAAGCAACGAAATAGACTTCTTGAATTCGATCGAAACAGGTGAATTTTATTTTTCTAATTTCTCTCTCCACGTTTTGTATAGAATTCAATCTTAAAAAAATTCTTAACACTAATCATTTAATTCTAAACTATCGTCTGGAATTTAACTATAAATTAATTGTCTAGAATTTAATTATAAATTAATTATCCAGAATTTGATTATGAATTAATTATCTAGAATTTGATTATAAATTAATTATCTAGAATTTGATTATAAATTATTTAATTACTATCTAAAATTAAATTAAAATAAAAACTAAATTTTATTATCTAGAATTTAGTTATAGATTTAGTTATTAATTATAATTCTCAGTTCGCAGAGAACGAAGGTGATAGACGATGAAAACGATTATTACCAATCGAACAGCGTTTGGCTGTCGAAAGCCGAGAAGGAACGATTGAAGAAGCGCGAGGACGAAATCCAAGCTCAAAAACATAAATCTCGATTAGATCGAAAAGTGACTTTGGATTTTGCAGGCAGGGAAATTGTTGACGCCGACAATGTTATTGATGAGGCGGAAATTGACGATTTTATCCAAAGTAGTAATGAATTTACAATTTGCGATACGCATCGAACAATGGAATTTCAACGACCAACTGTGAGTTTATAAAAAAAACAGAGAGAATTGAATCTAAATTAGGCAAAAACCAAATTAAAAAAAAAACGCATTTAATATTTTAAATGCGGTTTTTCTAATTTTGGTTTATTATTAAAAAAAATAACTTATTTTGTATCCGCAGTATGTGGAGTTAAATTTATGGCCTTCGGAGGGCAAGAAAATAGTACAAAACGCAAAAACACGAATACAAGATAAAGAATATTTGGAAATGTCAGACGAAGGATACTGTTTAAGTATGCATCAACCATACGCTTCGCTTTTAGTTGCTGGAATAAAAATGTAAGTCATCATGATATTAAATTTCAGGGTTGTCACGCAACCAGGAAAACCCAGAAAATCTGAAAATGTCAGAATATTATATAAAAATTGAAAAAACCTTGAAAAGTCAGGAAATTTTCATCGAAATCCTGAAAAATTGCTGTTTTTTAATTGTTTTTATTCTTAAAATCTAATTTTAGTTAAATATTCAATTCAATTATTTTCAAAAGTAATAAAATTCTACGCAAAAATTTAATTATGTTTGAAAGTTTACAAAAATTCTTGTCAAAATTAAACATTTTTATTTAAATTTTAAATTGTCTTTATAAATAATAAAATTTTTATCCGAAATTCAATTACTTTTAAAATTTACACAAGTTTCATCAAATTTCTCGAAAAATAAAATTATTGTTAAAATTTGTTTTAAATTTGTCTCTTAACAATAAATAATAATAATAATAATAATAATAATAATAATAATAATAATAATAATAGTTATTTTTAATAATAAAAAACAAAATAATTAAATTTTGATAAAATTCATTATAAAAAATTCAATTTTTAGAAACATTCAATTATTATTTAATAAATTGTTTATTTTTATAGTTAAATAATTGATCTCTTGTAGAATTTTCTAACAAATATTGATTTAAAAATAAATTTCAGTTACAATTTTCGATTATTATACATTGAATATTGTATTAAAAAATTGTTATTAGAAAATTCTACGAGAATTCATATACTTAACTAAAAAAGAAACATTTTATTTAATAATTAGTAAACTTTCTCAACAAATGTTCAAATAATTGAATTCTTTACAAAATTTTAACAAAATTCTTTTTAAATAATTGTATTTTTTGAGAAATTTGATGAAAATTTTGTATATTAAAAATAATTGAAATTCTGCCAAGAATTTTATTAAAATTTTTCAGAAATATTTGAATTTCGGTGAAAAATTTTATTATACATTTCATTTATAAAAATAATTTTAATTTTAACAGGAATTTTTGGTAATTTTCGAACATCATTGGATTTTTTACGAAGAATTACGTTAGCTTTGAAAATAATTGAATTCTTGAAACTAATTTTCTTAAAATTTCTTTTTAAATAATTGAATTGTTGTGGGAAATTTTATTGAAATAGTAGACATTGAAAATAAATAAAGTTTGAGAAATTTATGAAATTAACTAAATTTCTACAAAGAATTTATTAAAATTATTTTTTAAAAAATTGAATTGTCACATAAGAAATTCATTGGAATTTTTGAAAATAATTTAATTCTTCGATGAAAAAATAATAAAAAATAAAAAAATAGTTGAATTTTTGAAAAACTTAATTTATTATATATGTAAAAAAATAATAGTAAAATATTTATTGAAAAATGAAGTTATTGATGTTTTACAATAATTGTCTAAATAATAATAAATATAGTTTAATAATAAAAAACAAAATACTTAAATTATCATAAAATTCATTATAAAAATTCAGTTTTTAGAAAAATTCATTTGTTTATTTTTATAGTTAAATAATTTATGTCTCGTAGAATTTTCTAATAAATATTGATTTATAAATAAATTTCGGTTACAATTTTGGATTATAATTAATTATTATATTAAAAAAAATTATTGATTGGAATATTATTCGAGAATTCATATATTTAACTCTAAAAACAAACATTTTATTAAATAATTAAACTTTCTCAACAAATTTTCAAATAATTGAATTCTTTATAAAATTGTAATAAAATTTTTTTTTAAATAATTGCATTTATCGAGAAATTTTATGAAAATTAAGTATTTTTAAAATAATTGAAATTCTGACAAGAATTTTATTAAAATTTTTCAGAAATATTTGAATTTCGGAGAAAAATTTTATTATAAATTTCATTTAAAAAGTTAATTTAAATTTTGATGTAAATTTTTGGTAATTTTTGAACATAATTGGATTTTTCGCGTAGAATTACGTTAGCTTTGAAAATAATTGAATTCTTGAAACTAATTTCATTAAAATTTCTTTTTAATAATTGAATTTTTGTGTGAAACTTTATTGAAAAAGTAGACATTGAAAATAATTGAAGTTTGAGAATGTTTTGAAATTAACTAAATTTCAACGAAGAATTTATTAAAATTATTTTTTGAAGAATTGAATTGTCGCATAAGAAATTCATTGGAATTTTTGAAAATAATTTATTTCTTCGAGGAATAAATAATAAAAGATCAAAAAAAGTGTTTCAATTTTTCAAGAAAATCTCAATTTCTTTATGAAAAAATAATAATTACATATTAAATATTTATTGAAAAATGAAGTTATTGATGTTTTACAATAGTTTTCTAAATAATAGTAAATATAGTTTTAAAAACCTGGAGAAAATTCTGTTTTTTAACCTGGAAAAGTCAGTGAATTTGAAAAGGGTAAAAGCGTGTCAACTCTGAAAATTAACTGATTTAAAATTTTTAAAAAATAATCTCTTTATAGTCATGAAGGGCGTACTTGGTATTCGTCGCATCGAGGAAGATTGTGGATTGCCGCAGCTTCTAAAGTTCCCAGTGTAGAGGAAATTTCATCTTTAGAACAACAATATAGAATTTTAAGAAATGGTAAATTGTACTTTTTCTTTGGTATTGTTTTCTTTTAAATAGTTCCATCTGAAAAAATCCCAATAATTGTAACTATGTCTATAATTCTTTAATTTTACAAAAAATTAATATCGAAATTCCTTTTTCATCACAGAAAATATCTCGTTTCCGGAAAGTTACCCCACTGGTTGTTTACTGGGCTGTGTCACTGTCCAGGATGTCTTATCGCAAGAGGAATATCGAACAATTTATCCCGATGGCGAGAGCGATTGTCCCTACGTTTTCGTCTGCGAAGACTTTCATCAGCTGCCAATCAAATTTCCAATGCAGGGAAAACATAAAATTTGTTAGTTTCGAAATTAAAATTTCCCTCTATTTCAATAATGAAAAATAATTTAAACAAATTTTTTTCACCACAAAATAATTAACTAAAATTAATCATTTTCTTTTGCAGATAAACTAGACACGAAAATACATCGCGCAGCCATGAAATTATTGGAAAGAGTCATGAAAATGAAATTAAATGTTGAAGAATAATTTTCTGTTGATTCTATAATTTTCTGTTTAATATGAAAATATTAAAACAGTATTTCAGTTGTAAAATAAAAGATTTCTATTTAAATGGAATTTATTTTTAATTTAATTCTCGTCTTCAAGATGAACAAAATTTATGCATCGAAGTTCGACTATTTTTTGGAAAAGAAAAGGGTATAAAGAAAAAAACAAACATTGTGTGGAAGATCAGTTAAATTATTAACATTAAAATCAAACTGTGTACACAGTATTAAAAAAATAATGACAAAAAAAAAAGAAAACTATCGACCTTTGGTCTTTTTTTTCTCATAAAATGCAATCAACAATAAAAACTCTCATTCAATATTCTCTCTTTTTCTCTTCTCAATTTGCAAACATTCATCGACACCTTTCTTATCTATCTAATATTAATATTTAGTAATATCAAGTGTTGTGTATTTGCTGAAAAATAAGAATTCTTCTCATTTAAACAAATTAAATAAACTAAACAAATAACCAAGTTAAAAAGCGATTAAATATTTTTCACTTTCTTTCGTATGTCAACAGTATAAAGAGTTAAAAATCTCATACATTCTTTAAAATTCTTCTCAATATATCTTTGTATTTTTTTTTTACTTTAGTGCCAAGAAAACTATTGTCTTTTAACAAATGTGTTAAACTCTGAATTTTTTTTTTTTTTTTGAAAGTTTGATTTTCTTTCAAACTGGAAACTGGTTAATATTTTCATTTTTAAATAATTTTATAGCATTGCACTCATTTTTTAATACTAAATCTTTTCATCACGATTCGTCGTCATACTCTTTTTTCATTTATTGCTTCCCAATTTCGTGGGGGGGGGGGGGGCTGAAGACATTTTCTTTTTTTATTGACAAATAAATCGTCGCCAATACTGTTAATTCTTTTTCTTTCGGTTTTGTCACCATAAACTATCACATTACAATTGCATACATATATATATATATTTTTGTTTTTTTAAATCTTTTATTCGTCATCAAGGACTTAAAATATCTTTTCATTCACAAATTTCAACAGGGAAAAATTCTTTTTCTTTGTTATTTTATAGAAATTTAAATATTTAAAATATGAAATTTGAATTTGAATTGAAATTTGAAATTGAATTGAAATTTGAATGATATAAATAAATAAATAAAATATTGAAATAAACATGAAGAGAGAAAAAGTATAAAGTATTTAAAGAATCTTTTTTTTTAAATTCTTCTTTCTGTTCTTTTCTAAATAAAAACTGTTTTTTTTTTTTTTTGTGAATGTGAAGTGACGAAAATATTTTTTCATTAAATATAAGTGGGAGAATATTTCAAGTCTGCATAGCATGCGATACATTGTAAAACGTCTTTCTCATTCACCAAAGTACAAGTTGGACATTCTTTGCCACCGCTCGCCAATGGCGCGTCCTCATTGCCTTTGTGTCGCGATTTTTTGCACATGTCACAAATTGAAAGTTCCGGTGAATTTAGATACGTGCACCATGCACATTGCCATCGATCTTGTCTATTATTCTTGTCGATAATTTTCAAGTCCCTCATGTACTGTGATATTTGTTCATTAGTCTCCTTGGTGCTTTGAAATGTATTCAAATTTGGCATTGTTTGACAATTTTTACGACTCTTCTCGTCGAGCTTCTTTTCTAAATGAAAATCGGGATGGGATTTCAAATCGGCTGCATCGAACGATGACTTCTTCTTGTGACTTATGAAATCTTGATAATGTTGTTGGAGTTCGTTTTGAGATCGTGCCAGTTTGCGTCTGTCGTGTTGCTTCTGTTTGTCGTCGTAATTGTCGAGGGGGAATTTTCGATATTTGCCGGCATTTTTATCACGTCGGCAAAGAATATCGTCACGATCGCCAAGGTCCTTTGAATAGCCACTACTTCGTAGACCGTCGTAAACGTAATCCCAATTTTCGGTGTTTGAAGAGGGAGTTGTTGTTGTTGTACACGTTTTACGATTTTCGCTGGTGGGAATTTTTTGACAGTAATCAACTTCATCGGGGTGTTGAAGGAGATGATGGTGATGATGGTGGTGATGGTGTTTGGCGTATTTCTCATGATTCGGTGGATCGAGTTCGATGAGACAACCGGTTGGCACACGGGAAGTGCAAGTCGACGGCAATGTTGTGTGATAGGGAACATTGTAGTGTTTCGCATTTCGATAATCGTACGCATTGCCATAATTCTCGAGACAAAGGTGATGATAATTCACACCGTCGCCTAAATATGAGGAATAATCAGGAGGGCAATTGTAGTTAGTGGACAATGGATATTGTATCGATGGCGAAATAATGTCAGCGTGATTCGACGATAAATAGGGATAATTTAAATACGCGTCCATTTTTGTTTGACTGTGTCGTAGTTTTTCGTGAAAACGATAATTTAGCGCGCGTATCGCTTGTTCCGGTGTGCCCACATGATTCTCGCGGAATTCCAATATTTCCAGCCACGTTATGGTGAAATTCTTCGAGACACCTTCCCAAATTTCCTTCAATATCTGCAAAAAAAAATCGAATTTGAAGAAGATGATGATTTTCGATTATTTAATGAAAAAAATATATATAAAATAAAAAAATAAAATATATTAATAATAATCAATATTGAAAATGAATGAATAATAATCAATATTGAAAATAAATGAATAATAATCAATATTGAAAATAATGGAATTTTAGAAAATAGTGGAAAAAAGTCGACAAAGGGCTGAATTAATTTTTACCTGACACTCGACAGAAGCAACAATAGCGTCACGACTGACAAAGGAAACTTTGTCGGGATCAATCGGACCGTCGAGAGTTAAAACTCCAAGACCAGTGTGCTTATAACCCATTAATTCGAACATCATTTCAGCGCCAATTAAATTTGCCTCCACTTCATGTTTATAATAACCACTGTAAGTCTGGAAAAAGAAATGATTTTCGTTAACTTATAGGTTTTTAGGGTTGCCACGCTATTACTGTTTTTCCTGAATTTTCCAGGTTTTCCAGGTTAAAAAGCAGAATTTTTCCAGCTTTTTAAAACTATATTTACTATTATTTAGAAAATTATTGTAAAACATCAATAACTTTAGTTTTCAATAAATATTTAATTATTATTTTTTTGTATAGAAATTAAGATTTTCAAAAATTCAATTATTTTTTTTAATCTTTTATTATTTATTCCTCAAAGAATTAAAATATTTTCAAAAATACCAATGAATTTCTTATGTGACAATTAAATTTTTTCAAAAATAATTTTAATAACATCTTTGTAGAAATTTAGTTAATTTCAAAACATTCTCAAACTTCAATTATTTTCAATGTCCACTATTTCAATAAAATTTCACACAACAATTCAATTATTTAAAAAGAAATTTTAATAAAATTAGTTTCAAGAATTCAATTATTTTCAAAGGTAACGTGATTCTTCGCTAAAAATTCAATTATGTTCCAAAATTACCAAAAATTCCCGTCAAAATTTAAATTAACTTTATAAATGAAATGTATAATAAAATTTTTCTCCGGAATTTAAATATTTCTGAAAAATTTTAATAAAATTCTTAGCAGAGTTTCAATTATTTTTAATATACAAAATTTTCATCAAATTTCTCAAAAAATGCAATTATTTAAAAAAGATTTTATTAAAATTTTGTAAAGAATTCAACTATTTGAAAATTTCTTGAGAAAGTTGAATTATTTAATAAAATTTTTCTTTTTTTAGTTAATTATATGAATTCTCGTAGAATTTTCTAATAACAATTTTTTAATAGAATATTCAATTATAATCGAAAATTGTAACTGAAATTTATTTTTAAAACAATATTTTTTAGAAAATTTTACGAGACAGCAATTATTTAACTATAAAAATAAACAATTGAATGTTTCTAAAAACTGAATTTTGGTAATAAATTTTAAGAAAATTTAAGTATTTTGTTTTTTATTATTAAACTATATTTATTATTAATTAGAAAATTATTGTAAAACATCAATAACTTGATTTTTCAATAAATATTTAATTATTATTATTTTTTCATAAAGAAATTGAGATTTTTTCGAAAAATTGAAAAAATTAAATCATTTTTTTGATCTTTTATTATTTATTCTTCAAAGAATTAAATTATTTTCAAAAATTCCAATGAAATTCTTATGTGACAATTTAATTTTTGTAAAAATAATTTTAACAACATCTTCGTAGAAATTTAGTTAATATCAAAAATTTCTGAAACATCAATTATTTTCGATGTCTACTATTTCAATAAAATTTCACACAACAATTCAATTATTTAAAAAGTAATTTTAATAAAATTAGTTTCAAGAATTCAATAATATTCAAAAGTATCGTAATTCTTCGCAAAAAATCCAATTATGTTTCAAAATTACCAAAAATTCCCGTCAAAATTTAAATTAACTTTATAAATGAAATGTATAATAAAATTTTTCACCGAAATTCAAATAGTTATGAAAAATTTTAATAAAATTCTTGTCAGAATTTCAATTATTTTTAATATTCAAAATTTTCATCAAATTTCTCAAAAAATGCAATTATTTAAAAAGAATTTTGTTAAAATTTTGTAAAGAATTCAATTATTTGAAAATTTGTTGATAAAGTTTAATTATTTAATAAAAAATTTGTTTTTAGAGTTAAATATATGAATTCACGTAGAATTTTCTAATACAATATTCAATGTATAATCGAAAATTGTAACTGAAATTTATTTTTAAATTAGTTTTTATTAGAAAATTCTACAAGACATCAATCATTTTACTAAAAAAATAAACAATTTCTTAAATAATACTTGAATGTTTTTAAAAATTCAATTTTTATAATGAATTTTATCAAAATTTAATTATTTTGTTTTTTATTGTTAAACGTAACTATTATTATTATTATTATTATTATTATTATTATTATTATTATTATTATCTACTGTTAAGAGACAAATTTAAAAAAAATGTTAATAATATTTTCATTTTTCAAAAAATTTGATGAAAATTTTGTATATTAAAAATAATTGAATTTCGGGGTAAAATTTCATTATTTACAAAGACAATTTAAAATTGAAATTAAAATTTTGAATTTTGACAAGAATTTTTGTAAATTTTCAAACATAATGAAATTTTTGCGTAGAGTTTTATTACTTTTGAAAATAATTGAATTGAATATTTAAGTAAAATTAGTTTTCACGAATAAATACAATTGAAAAAACAGCAATTTTCCAGGATTTCGAATAAAATTTCTTGACTTTTCAAGGTTTTTTCAATTTTTATATAATTCCCTGACATTTCTAGGTTTTCCAGGTTTTTAGGTTTCCAGGTTGAGTAGCAACTATGAGTTTTTTTTATTATGTTATGGATTTTTTTAACTCACTCTCAATGTTCTGTACTCTTTTCGCCAAGGCTGAGCCAATAAATTAGCGGCGTACAAGGCAATCGCACTCCATGCTGTACACGCTCTGTAGCCGCTAAAATTTTGCACAGTTGCTGCTGATCTGTGGAAAATATCCGCTGTCGATGGAAAAGTGTATTTCCTTTCATTTTGCACGAGACACAAATACTCCTTGATAATTCCTAAAATCGAGGGAAAATAATAACATAACAGTAATAAAATAATGTTGCTAAAAAAAACATTACAAAAAAAAAAAAAAAAATACAAAAACACATTAATAAATATAAAACATAAAGATAAAAGTAAAAATATTCCACTAGTGCCAGAAATAATTAAAATTACCTTCGAGCTTTTGTCGCTGTTCTAATTTTAATGGAGTGTCTTCTATTTGCAAATAAGACAAATGCCTCTCCTCCAATCTTTTAGCAATTTCTAAAAGTCTCTCGTCACTTCTCTTCGCGTATTCATTAGCCATTTTCTAAAAAATTATCATTACATTCATTATCAATATTCTCAATCTTAATATTAATTATTAATAAATTAAATTAATAAACATTAATTAAAAATCTTGATATAAAAATAATAAAAGTAAGCTTCCTGAAAATTTTTTACCATTTATTTTCAGTTTACAAATTCTATTCTCAATTCGAAAAAAATGTAATGCGTAATCTTTTCAGTAATTTGTAAATACTAAATGATTCATTGGAATGTGAAAAAGATACGTGATTAAAGCGATAAGAATTTTATTCAATGATAATAGATGTTTGATCTCAGCTGTTTTTTTCACTCGCGAGAAAATTCCAAATTTTTCCAAAATGATAGAACTAGGTAAAAATGTTATTAAAAGAATAAAGTATAATTTACTTACAAAATATAAAAAACTATTATTTTTTCTATCGAACATTGTGTGGGAAACATTTGTCAAACTTTTGATGAAGGTTGGATGAGAAAATAGCAAAAAATCTCTCTCTCTCTCTTTCTCTCTCGCTCACATGTTATATATTTAGGAAGCGAATAGAGAGAAGTGGAAAATTAAAAAAAAAAAAAAGAAAGAGAGAATAGCGTAAATTTGTAAATATTACGAACCTCCTAGTATACCTGGTTCGAACCAGAAAACTGAATTAAACTTCGTCTGGCTCCAACCTAAAAATAAAACCTTTATATTTAGAGGTGTCTGTATGATACTCATCATTTTTTGAAAAAAAAGAACAGTGTTGTCTCTCTTAATTTGTTTTTCTCATTAAATACTTAAAGCGCACCATTTCATTTAACAGTTCTCTCCACTTTATAAACATATTACACTAATATAAACTTTTCTTTTTTGGTGTAAATATTTTTTGTAGAACAGAAATATTTTTTTCTTCTCTTTCCATTATTTATATATATCGCATTTAAGGAATGTTGTCTTGATTGTTGGAGGTTATGTCACGCGAGCAGGCTTGCCAATCGTTTCACGCTCGAACAAAAAAAACAGTTGTTTCTCAATGTTGGATGCATTGTGGAATTTTCAAATTTTAAATTTCAAAAAATAATAATAAAAATAATAATAAAAATAATAATAGTAAAAAAATAATAATAGTAAAAAAAAATAATAATAAAAATAATAATAGTAAAAAAATAATAATAGTAATAAAAAGTAATAATAATAGAAATAATAAGAATAAAAAATAACAAGAATTAATAATGAAAGAAATTAATAATTAATACTTTTTGAAAGAAATTCTGTAAAAGAGAAAAATATTTTTAAAAAATATAAAATTACTTTTTCTATTTTCTTATCCAGGTGAAATTTTTTTTACCTTTTTTTTATCTTTTAGTTTAAAATTTAAACCTTTTTTCATTCACCTTTAAAATAAAATTTAATATTTCTACTACCACAAAAATAATTTATTCTAATTTTTCGTTTTTTAAATATATTTCTCTTTTTAAACTTATTTTTGTCTCTGAAATTTAAAATACACGTTCACAATATTGAAAATAAATAAAAACTTAAAAGAATTAAAAAATTATAACAATTTTCTTCTAAACTTAGACAGAAACTTTATTAAACATTTAGAATATAACACACCACCATATTTATAATGTATAAAGTTTTTTTTTCAATTACAAACGTTTCACAAACATTCTTAAAAAAAAACAGAAAAATTAATTAAAGACAAAATTAATATTTTTCTTCTACTTAATGACAAAGTATTTCTTTTTTTCATTTTAAATAAATAATAAATATCGGTGAATTATTTTTGTACACGTGAGCTTTACAGTTTTTTTTCCTCTTTCATTTTTCTTTCTTCTTCTAATTTCTCTGTGTTTTCAAAAACACATGTAAAAAAATATGAGCAGACCATTTAAAATTCCCATGAAATAATTCGTTGAAATTTCAAATTCTTTCTTTAATCTGTAAAAAAGGGGGAAATATTTTTAGTAAATAATTTTGAAACTATTTGTTTTAGAAAAAAAAAATATTTGTTTTAAAGAAAATAAATATTTGTTTTAAAACAAAATAAATAATTGTTTAAAAAAAATAAATAATTGTTTTAAAAAAAATAATTGTTTTAAAAAAATAAATAATTGTTTTAAAGAAAATAAATAATTGTTTAAAAAAAAAAAATAATTGTTTAAAAAAAAAATAATTGTTATAAAAAAATAAATAATTGTTTTAAAGAAAATAAATAATTGTTTTAAAAAAAATAATTGTTTAAAAAAATAAATAATTGTTTGAAAGAAAATAAATATTTGTTTTAAAAAAAGTAAATAATTGTTTAAAAAAAAATTGTCTGAAAAAAAATTGTTTGAAGGAAAATTGTTTAGAAAAAAATAATTGTTTATTTACCTGGTTTTTGAATTTCGAAAAGGCGACGGAGGATTAATTCCAGGAATATTGCTGTCCTTGTAAATAATGTACCAAGTGACGATTAAAGTTGCCAGACCACTTAACGTTGCCTTCATAATCCATCCATATTTATCAAAAACTTGATTATTTGTCGTGTCAAATTCGAAATTTTCATTCTCATTGCTTGCCCAAAAGAGCCATTGGCCCAAATATCCTGAAGATGTCAAACAGGACATATTAGATTTACAAAAATAAATCTAATAATAATTCCTGTTACAAAGGGGCTGTAACAAAACCCTTGCAAATAATAATAATCCATTTCCTTTTTCTTTCATTTTCCTACTACGAGGACAATGGATTTATTTCTTAAATTAATCGAATTTAAATTTTGCCCTTTTTCTTATTTTTACAAAAAATAATTAAAATTTTTTTAATTAAAAAAAAAATAATTTCTAAAAAAATAAATACAAAAGTTTGTCACGTTTTTTTTAAGCAAAGTAAAATAATCGCTGACTATAGGCGAATATTTTCCAATGCATTGCCTTTTAAACCAAAATAAAGTATGACTCATCCATGTGAAATCGAAAAATAATTAGCATATGGTGCAATACATTATAAAATATCGAGAAGGAACCTTCTTTTCACAAACTTGTAGCAAGATTTCGAAATAATACTCATCGACAAGTAAACAAACTATAAAAATAGAAAAACGGAAAAAAAACTTTGTGAAATATAAAATATCCCCCTCTTGAAATATTTATTTATTATTTTATTTATTTGCAACTTAACCATTGGGAAATAAAATAAAATTCCAAATTATTCCACCGAGTAAATAATTATTTATAACAAATTTACAATAATAATGCACTGATAATGCGTATACTTTTAGAGGTTATGTACTTCCTACGAAAGTTACTTTGAATTGTTACTTGAATTTAATTCGCAAAAAAACAAAATAACACAAGAATGACTTACCGTAATTGACAGCTATTTTGCCGATAACGATAATTAACGAAAAAAAGAAGAGAATTAAACTAAAAGTCTTTTCATTAAATTCCAGTCGTTTCCAAAAGCGTTGAATATGTGTCACATTCTTTATTTCACCGAAATAGTTGAAGTTACCATTACCATTTGTTTGATTTTTCGATTTATTCATTGTGATTTTATGAATTTTAGACAAGAAATATTTTTATTTTTAGGTAAAATCAAACAACTCCGAAATGCATTTTTCGTCTCATGGCTACAAACTAACAAAACAGAGAAAAGTGAAGAGTGAACAAGTGAATTCTTGAAATGACGTAAGAATGTGAATTCAGGTTGGCCAACTGTTGTTTGTTTTTCATAAACAAAAATAATAAACAAAGGAAAGTGGAGGGGGTACTAAGAATAATAAACAATACATGAGAAATGTTTTTTAGTTTATTTTATATTCTGAAAATATTTACATTTATTAAGAAAAAAATTGTTATTATAAGTTGTACTCACGTGCCAACTGTCGGTAATTTGACAAAAATCGATTGTCGGTAAAGTAGAAATTAAAGGATAATTCTCCTTTTTTCAATAAAAAATTTTGTTTTTTTTAAAATTATTTTCCATTATTGAAAATAGTAACTTATATTGCTGTATAAGAATATTTATATTAATTAGTTACATACGAGACAACATGGTAAACATTTTTTTTCATAAAAATGGAAATTAATTAAAAATAATAAAATGTTGACATTTTCTATTCGACTTTAAGGGTGTACAAAAGTTGCAGTTATGTTTTATTAAAGTTTTCTTTGACAATTTAATAAAATAGCATTCCAACCATATTCATTAAATTATTAAACATTTTATTCACAAAATTGCAAGACTTCTTCTTTCACTGCAATATTAAAAAAAATATATTAAATAGTGAAAAATAAATTATATAAATTATCAAAAAAAATTATACAAATAAGGAATATTAAGCAAACAAAATAGTAAACGATTTAAGAAAAATAAATATAACTAAAAAATAACAAACTAAAAAATTAATACCTAAGTGAAAAATAAAAATAAGAGAAAGCAAAAAAATTAAAAATTAAATAAATACGAAAAATAAAAAATTGAAATAAAAATATTTCTTTTGCTATAGATAATAGACTATTTAATAACATTTATTTTATATAATATTATATGTAAATCAAAGAAAATAAATAAAATTTTTAACAATTAAAAACTTTTTTTATGTATAAAAATTTTTTACAATTTAAAAATAAACAATTAAGAAAAGTGAAAAATTAAAAATAAACAAATTTAGTAAACAAATTCAAAAATAAAGAAGTAAAAAATAAAAAAACATATATTTAGAAACAAATAAAGGAATAAACTATTAAAAATAATAAACATGTGAAAAATTAAATAAAATTTTTTTAAATGCAAATAAAGAAATAAATGAATGATTAAATAAATAAAAAAAATATTAAATAAAAAAACAAGTTCGAAAATAAATCAAATTTTATTTTATTCATAAATAAACAAGTAAAGAAAATACACAATTAAGAATAGTAAAAAAATAAAAATAAATTTAATAAATAAATAAAGGAATAAGCAATTAAAAATAGTAAATACATTTTTTTCCAAATAAAAAAATAAACAATTAAGAAAAGTAGAAAAATGAAAATAAACAAATTTAAAAAACAAATTTAAAAAACAAATTCAAAAATAAAGAAGTGAAAAAATGAACAAAATAAATTAATAAACAAATAAACTATTAAAAGTAATAAGAAATAAACAAAGAAAAATAGTTAACAACTAAAAAATAAACAAATAAAAATAACAATTAAGAAATGTAAAAAAATTAAATATAATGAAATTAACAAATAAACAAATAAAAAAAATAAACAATTAATAATAAAAACATTTGTCTTGGTAATAATATACCGCATTTAATAATAATAAACAAATTAAAGAAATAAACAAATAAATACACAAATATAAAGATAAATAAATTTTTGTTTATAAATAAAAAAATAAACAATTAAGAAAAGTAGAAAAATAGAAATGAACAAATTTAATAAACAAATTCAAAAATAAAGAAGTGAAAAGATAAACAAAAGAAATTAATAAACAAATAAACTATTAAAAATAATAAAAAAATAAACAATGAAAAATAGTTAACAACTAAGAAATAAACAAATAAAAATAAACAATTAAAATAAAAACATTTGTCTTGATAATAATAGACTATTTTATAATAATAAACAAATTAAAAAAATAAACAAATAAATACACAAATACAAATGTAAATAAATTTTTGTTTATAAATAAAAAAATAAACAATTAAGAAAAGTAGAAAAATAGAAATGAACAAATTTAATAAACAAATTCAAAAATAAAGAAGTGAAAAAATAAGCAAAATAAATTAATAAACAAATAAATTATTAAAAATAATAAAAAAATAAACAATGAAAAATAGTTAACAACTAAGAAATAAACAAATAAAAATAAACAATTAAAATAAAAACATTTGTCTTGATAATAATAGACTATTTAATAATAATAAACAAATTAAAAAAATAAACAAATAAATACACAAATACAAATGTAAATAAATTTCTTTTTACAAATCAAAAAATAAACAATTAAGAAAAGTAGAAAAATAAAAATAAAAAAATTTAAAAAACAAATTCAAAAATAAAGAAGTGAAAAATAAACAAAATAAATTAATAAACAAATAAACTATTAAAAGTAATAAAAAATAAACAAAGAAAAATAGTTAACAACTAAAAAATAAACAAAGAAAAATAGTTAACAACTAAAAAATAAACAAATAAAAAAAAACAAGTAAGAAATATAAAAAAAAATTAAAGATAATAAAATTAACAAATAAACAAATAAACGATTAAAGATATAAAAAAAATATTCAAGTACAAAAATAAACAAATAAAACATTTAATAAATAAATAAAATAATACACAAATTTAATCATTTTTATAAAAATTAAATTAATACTAAGTTAAAGAAATTGAATAAATTTTTATAAAATAATTGCAAAATTATATTAGATATAAAGAAAATTTTTATAAAGAATTCGTGCAAACGAAAAATTTTCTAAAAATAAACTTGTGTAAAGACTTTTGCTGAAATCCACAAAAATGGACTGTGACCCTAAGGTGAAAAATTGAAATGATCTTTTTTTTCTTTATTAATAATATGACATTAAAGGTAGAATTTAGAATGTCAGTGATTTCGGATGAACCAGTTCATTGTGGTTCATTATATTTCTCCTCTTCTATATATGTCCCTAATAATCACAAACGCAAGGGATATACAGTATCGCAAATGAGTGTCGACAGTGAGGAAGAAGCTCTCGAGAGCAGTGATTTATATATTTTTTTTATATCATAGCCAAAAAAGAAAAAAAAATATTCATAATATAATCATTACTATTTAATCCGTTTATTCTGGCAAATGAAAAAAAACAGCAAAAAAAAAAAAAAATTCAGGCAAGTATGAAATTATTAACTATAAGAAACATAGAGTGCAAAGTCTGCATGTAACTTGATTTTTAAAATTTTATTACTTAAACAATTTTTAAAAATTCAATTTTGTTACACAAACAAAAAAAATTCAATTATGTTAAGCAACAAAAATTTAATTCTGTTACGCACAAAAAAAATTCAATTTTGTTACGCAAAAAAAAAAAATTCAATTTTGTTACGCAAACGAAAAAAAATTCAATTTGTTACGCAAGAAACAATTCAATTTTGTTACGCAAAAGGAAATTTAATTTTGTTACGCAAACGAAAAGAAAATCAATTTTGTTATTTAAAAAAAAAGAAATTTAATTTTTTTACGCAAAAAATTTCAAGTTTGTTATGAAAAAAAAGAAATTCAATTTTGTTACGCAAACAAAAAAAAATCAATTTTGTTACGCAAACAAAAAAAAATTCAATTTTGTTACGCAAACAAAAAAAATTCAATTATGTTAAGCAACAAAAATTCAATTTTGTTACGCAAACGAAAAAAATTCAATTATGTTACGCAGCAAAAATTTAATTTTGTTACGTAAAAAGAAATTCAATTTTGTTACGCAAAAAATTCAAGTTTGTTATTAAAAAAAAAAAGAAATTCAATTTATTTACGCAAAAAATTTCAAGTTCGTTATTAAAAAAAGAAGAAATTCAAATTTTGTTACACAAACGAAAAAAAATTCAATTATGTTACGCAAAAAAAATCAATTTTGTTACGCAAAAAAAAATTCGATTTTGTTACGCAAGAAACAATTCAATTTTGTTACGCACAAAAAAAATTCTATTTTGTTACGCAAGAAACAATTCAAGTTTGTAATTAAAAAAAGGAAGTTCAATTTTGTTACGCGAAAAAATTCAAGTTTGTTATGAAAAAAATATGAAAAAATCAGTTTTGTTACGCAAGCGAAAAAAACTCAATTGACTGTTACGCAACAAAAATTCAATTTTGTTACGCAAAAAAAAAAAAATAGTGAGAGAAAAGCAAAAAAAAAAAAAAAAATAGAAGAAATGAGATTGAAATAGAAAAGTAATAGAATGTACAATATGGAAAATAATAAAAAAAAAGAAAAGCCACTATGGTTTGTATTTTCTTTTGTAAAAAGTAAACTTTGTAGGTAAACAACGATCGACCATCAGCGAACCAGAACGAGTTCATATAGGCAACCAAGGCGAAAGGGGTGGTTTTGTTGATACCGGTGTGGTTGCGCGGTAGACAGAAATTCTCTCGCATCATCACCATTCTCAGATCACCTTGCTCCGTATATTTTCAGTCGACGATCGCGCGTTACTCATGAAAACACCTGTTTTTTATTTGCAAAAAAAAAACAAAAATAATAATAACAAAACAACGTCGATTTTCGCAAATATTGACATCGACTGTTGTCTTCATTGAAAACGTAATAATGAACTCTTTCTAAATCTATACTCTATCAATCCTATTTTGTTTATTAAATTCGTCTTCGCGATTTTTTTTTTTGCTTTTCCTAAATTCCTACTTTCGAAGTTTTTATCATTTTTTTCTCCTTAATTTCGAGAGGGTGCGATTAATAATTTTTTCAGAGTAAAAAAAAATTCTTTTTAGCATAAAGTGAATTTTTTAAAAATTGGCGCGTGCGATCGAATGACGCCTGTTGCTTACTTTAAACATATATGTTAGTAACTGCAAAGAAACTCTTTGGAAACTTTTTCAAACATTTTCAAACTTTTTAAAACTTTTTCCATTTTTTCCAAATTTTACCCTTTTTGCAGAAAGTAAAAAATTTTTCTACAAAATATTGACTTTCGTTTGTTTTATTAAATTTACGAAAATATATGAAAATAGTGATCTATTTTTAAGTTTTTAATTATTTTTTAAATTACTTTTTAAGTTTTTAATTATTTTTTAAATTAATTTTTAAGTTTTTAATTATTTTTTAAATTAATTTTTAAGTTTTTAATTATTTTTTAAATTACTTTTTAAGTTTTTAATTATTTTTTAAATTAATTTTTAAGTTTTTAATTATTTTTTAAATTAATTTTTAAGTTTTTAATTATTTTTTAAATTAATTTTTAAGTTTTTAATTATTTTTTAAATTAATTTTTAAGTTTTTAATTATTTTTTAAATTAATTTTTAAGTTTTTAATTATTTTTCAATTTTTTAATTATTTTTTAAATTAATTTTTAATTTCTTAATTATTTTTTAAATTAATTTGTAATTTCTTAATTATTTTTTAAATTAACTTTTAAAAAAATTTTAGTAATTTTAATTTTATTGAAAATAATTTAAATTTCTGTTTCGTAAGCATTAGATTTATTAAATTTTCCATTTTTCCAGTAAAAGTCTTCTTTTGAAAAAATAATTATATTTTAAACTCATCAATTTTTCCACTCTCATAAAAATTTCCTTTTTCAATAAAATATTCTAAAAAAAATCCCCTACAAACATTAAATGTTGTTTGAAAAGAAATATTAAAAAATTTCACTCTATTTCAATAAAAGCTTTTTAATTCAAAACAAATATTGGTTTAATCCCCACTTTTTATATTTTCTTTTTTTATTTTCTTTTATTTTTTTATTTCCATTCATTTTTTATTATTATTATTTTCTTTCTTTTCTTTATTTTCAATATTTTAAAGAATTTTTTTTAATTTTATTGAATTTTATTTCATTTTATTTAATTTTATTGAATTTTATTGAATTTTATTTCATTTTATTTAATTTTATTGAATTTTATTTAATTTTATGGGATCTATTTCTACGTTTTCTATATTTTTTTTTGTTTTTCTATTTTTAAAAATTAAAAAAAAATTTTTTTCATTTTATTATTTTTATTTTTGATTTATTTATTTTTCCATTATTGAAATGTAAAAACAATCTCTTTTTTTCGTTCCAAACAGAAAATCCAAAATTTTTTTAAAACCTTCCCCATCGCTCTCACCACGTGTTTGACATTTTTATTTTCGAATAATGTGACAAGAGAGATAATAAAAAAAAAAAAAAAATATCGTGAAACATCAACGACATTTTATAAATATATACGCACACAATATGCATATATATACATGTACATATTAATGCCAAAGGATTAAAGTGCTGACATATATAAAGTATTAAAGACAAAAGTAAAAAAAAAATCAACAATTAAAAAATAAATTATTAAAAAACATACATCGAGTATAAAAAATTAATTTAAAAATACAAAAATGTCAATGAAAGAGAAAAAAATGACAAAAGTGACATTAATGTAAAATTTAAAAATATTTTCCATCAATTTTTTTTTTTTTTTTTTTTTGCATTCAAGTGGATGAAATGAAAAGAGAGCAACCGATTTTCAATTACAATCACAACTCTGTGTTCCGATTATAGAATTAGATATATATGTTATTTTCAAGGAGAAATCAGATTCAAGGGGGTAAAAGGAAATCTTCCGAGGATCCATTTACAAATATATAGTTTCCCGATAGAAAAAAAAAAAAAAAAAAAAAAAAATGCTGCACAAAGAATGTGAAATAATTTTTTTTAAAAAAATATTCATCTTGAAAAATGAGGTGAAAAATTCCAGTGCAAAAAAAGTAGGTGACAAAGTTTACGTAATTATGGAAAAAATTGATGCGGTACATAGTGAAATAATAATAATGTTTATAAGTACAATAATGAAAATTAAAATTAAAATTAAAGTAAAAATAAAATTAAAAAAATAAAAATAAAAATAAAAATAAAAATAAAAATAAAAATAAAAATAAAAATGAAAATAAAAATAAAAATAAAAATAAAAATAAAAATAAAAATAAAAATAAAAATAAAAATAAAAATGAAAATAAAAATAAAAATAAAAATAAAAATACAAATAAAAATAACAAATTAAGATTAAAATTAAACTTAAAACCTTTTTTTTATTACTGTCCCTTTACCCTTTAATTATATTAATCATAATAATGATTACACTGATATAGTGATAATACTGGTGATAACAAAAAAATACAAAGAAGAATTTTTAAACACATTATCCTCACTTTAATTTGAAGTTCAAAAAAAAAAAAAAAAAAAAATCCACGAGACATAGTGGTTCATTAACATCAAAGGAATTTCGTCATTTTTCCATCTCTCTCACGGTATTTACACATATACATTTATTACAACACAGTTTGAAAAGGGTTGAAATGGTATATACAATAATTAAAAACTCATTGTCTCGTGTCAAGCGATTTTTTTTTAATCAATTAATTTTAGCGCGCGTGTTTTTCTGCTCTGCTTTACATTTACATTATTTTAATTGTCTGCTTCGTGAAGCATGTGACAAAAGGCAGCAAAACTAATTTACCTCGACAGCCTAGAAAACATATTAACCCACGTATTTTCGCTGCAGTGAACTTCATCTAATAGAAGAATAATCATGGAGAAAAAAAAATTACCATTGGTATCATTTTTTTTTTTTTTTTTTTTGTTAGACCGCAAGGGAGAATGACATTTAAAATTAAATATATCCCCTTTTTAGTTTCATACTCAAAACTGACATTCATTTCTGGTAATGGAAACAAATTAATCCGATTACAATTAAAAGGGAGACAAATTTCATTTATATGCGAAAAAAATGAATTTCCGAGATATACCAATTAGCGAGCTTCGTTTGTTGTACTTTTGAAAAGTAAAAAACAATTAGTGTTGATGAATTTAATTGAAACGTTTGTGTTTTGATATTTTTGACACTATTGCGCTATTTTTGGTAGTTTTTGATTATTTAAATGATCTCAATATTTCTTTAATTAAAAAAAAAAAAAAAAAAAAAAAAAGCATATATTTGCGGGAAAATTTCGTGAACGTTAAAATTGATATAACTGGAACTTTCGGAATCTTTAGTTGCAAAGCTCATGAAACTTGAATTTGAACTTGAACAAAAAATACAATTTTTTAAAGAAAAATCCAAATATTTAAAAAAACTCAATGTATTAAAATTTAGTCGATTAAAAATAGAAAAAAGTGGAAAAAGTCGATTATTTAATTCAGTGCTGTCAGAAAAATTCAAATTAATCAAAAACTTGTATAATTTTGCAAAACAAATATTCAAATACTTCTTACTTCTTTATTCACAGGAAATCAAATTTAAAAAATTTCGACTTTTCAAATTTAAAAAAAATAAAATAAAAATAAAAAAAAAAAAAAATAAAGAAAAAAAAATAAATAAATAATAAATAATAATAAATAAATAAATAATAATAATAATAATAAATAAATAAATAATAATAATAATAATGATAATAATAATAAATAATAATAATAAATAATAAATTTAATAATTTCTAAAAATTAAAACTGTAATCCTTTCAGAAATTTAATTACTTTCTACAATTTTTAACTAAACTTCATCTCTAAATCAATTATCTATAGGAATTTTTAGTCATTTTTAGCAATTTCTTCAAAAAATCAATTATTTAAATTAAAAAAATCAAATTTTTTATCATAATTTAAAATCGTAAAAATTAACTTTTTAAAAATATTTCTGAATGATTTATTGAAAATACAAAAAGTTTTACAACTAAATATAATTAAAGAATGTCTAAAAAATTGAAAATTGGTCAAATCTTTTCAAAGTTGATTTAAATTTAGTAAACCATTTTAAAAATATTGCAAAATTTGTCAAAATCTTACGAAAAATAATTGAGTTTTTTAAAAATATAAAAAAATTAATGAAATTTTTCAAAGAATTTTAATTATTAAATTTTCTATAATAATTTAAACCTTACATTTTTCTATTTAAAAATATTAATTATGGTAGAACATTTTGAAAAATTTTAATAAAGAAATTCGTAAAAATTAACGTCTTAAAAATATTTCTAAATGATTTATTGAAAATACAAAAAGTTTTACAATTAAATATAATTAAAGAATTTCTATAAAATTGAAATTTGGTCAAATCTTTTCAAAGCTGATTTAAATTTAGTAAAACATTTTTAAAATATTTCGAAATTTGTCAAAATCTTACGAAAAATAATTGATTTTTTTAAAAATATAAAAAAAACTAATGAAATTTTGCAAAGAATTTTAATTATCAAATTTTTTATAATAATTTAAATTTTTCATTTATCTTTTTAAGGATATTAATTCAGGTAGAACATGTTCAAACATTTTAATAAAGAAATTCGTAAAAATTAACTTTTTAAAAATATTTCTAAATGATTCATTGAAAATACATAAAGTTTTACATTTAAATATAATTAAACAATGTCTAAAAAATAAAAATTTGGTCAAATTTTTTCGAATCTGATTTAAATTTAGTAAATCATTTTAGAAATATTTCAAAATTTGTCAAAATCTTAGGAAAAATAATTGAGTTTTTTAAAAATATAAAAAAATGAATTAAATTTTTCAAAGAATTTTAATTCTCAAATTTTTTATAATAATATAAACCTTACATTTTTCTTTTTAATGATATTAATTAAGGTAGATTATTTTCAAAAATTTTAATAAAGAAATTCGTAAAAATTAAGTTCTTAAAAATATTTCTAAATGATTTATTGAAAGTACAAAAAAGTTAAAAAAAAATAATTAAAAAATTTCTATAAAATTAAAATTTGGTCAAATCTTTTCAAAGCTGATTTAAATTTAGTAAAACATTTTTTAAAAATTCAAAATTTGTCAAAATCTTATGAAAAATAATTAAGTTTTTTAAAAATATAAAAAAATTAATGAAATTTTTCAAAGAATTTTAATTGTAAATAAATTATTTCTGAAAAATCAAAAAGTAGTGCTGTATAAAAAATCCAATTTTTTATAATAATTTAAACCTTAAATTTTTCTATTTAAAAATATTAATTTAAGGTAGAAAATTTTCAAAAATTTTAATAAAGAAATAGTTTTAAATAATTTATTAAAAATACAAAAAAGTTTTACAATAAAACATAATTAAAAAATGTCTATAAAATTGAAATTTGGTCAAACCTTTTTAAAGCTGCTTTAAATTTAGTAAAACTTACGAAAAATAATTCAAAACTTGTCAAAAGCTTTTGAAAAATAATTAAGTTTTTTAAAAATATAAAAAAATAAATCAAATTTTTAAAAAAATTGTAATTATAAATAAATTATTTCTGAAAAATTCTTAAGTAGTAAATTTAAAAAAAATTTTATTTACTTTATTCAAAGGTAATTGAATGTTGAAAAATTGTAATAAAACAATTGTAAGAATTACTTTTTTCTGAATATTGTAATGTATAATTTTTCAAACATAATTAAAGAATTTTTATAGAATTTAAAACAAAATTGTTTTCAAGAATTTTAATTGAAAATTTGGAATAAATGATTATTATCTCCAAAATGTTGAAAATAATTTTGAACAATTTTAATTTTAATATTTTGTGTATGAATTTTAATTTTCGGAAATATAGAAAATAATTGAATTTAAAAAAATTAGAAAGTAATAATTCAGAGAATTTATTCTTTTCTAAACTATTTTAATATTATTTTAAAAACCTATTTTCCATTAAATTTCATTTTTATTGAATTTACACTTGAAGATTATTCTGTATAATTTTTGATAATTTAATATTATTTCAAAAGTTTCCAACTAAAATTCTCTAAAAGTTAATTTTCAAAAATTGGAATAAATCACTGGAAAAGATGATTTAGTTTGAATTAAATTTTACAGAATTTTAATTATTGAAAACCTTTTTAATTGTAATATTTTGAAACATTTAATTAGAAAACTGATTGAAAAATAATGTTCCAAAAGTTTGTCTATAAGTTATAGTTTGCACGGTATAAAAATCGAAATTGCATTTTATACCAAAAATATTGTATTTTGGCGCAAAATTTGGAAGAAAAGTCGAAAAAGTCGCAATTTTTAAATAAAAGTCGATAAAAGTCGCATTATTTGAAAATATTTGAAAATAGTCGAAAAAAGTTGAAAAAGTCACAATATCCGAGGCCTGTATTAATTTTTCCCCTCACTTTTTATTATTAAAGTCTATTAAATTTGCAATCAAGAGGAATATTTGAAATATCAATAAAATTGAAAATCAGGTCAAAGTAATCGAGATGAAATAAAATTAACATTCATATTCTATATAGAAAAAGAAGAAGAAGGAAAAAAGGCAATTTCTGTTTGAATATTTGATTTTTAGTCTCTCTCACTCTATATATATGCGCACACTTTGAAACTCGAAATGAAATATGACAGTTGGCAGTTTTAATAATTTTCCGCAAAAGTCTGATATGTACATGAAACTTATTACCATCTTGGCTTGAATCGAAAATTGACGAGAAAAATTATAGTTCTCGCTCGACAGAGAGAGAGAGAGAGAAAAAAAGAAGAATCCGATGGGAAAAGTGGCATTTGTCCCTATATTCTCTCACTCTCTCGTAGAAATATTAATTAAAGGGAGAAACGTGATTCGCAATAACGCTCTTTCAATTTTACAAGGTACACAAAAAGTGATGATATCGAAGCTCAATATTCACTATTCCCTATAACGATATTGTATTTTCAATTCGTTTGTGGAAAAGTTTTCTCCAAATAGGTTTGTTTCCCTTGAATTGCTCCGAATCGGACATACGAACAAACGGAATATTTCAGCTTTTCAAACACACGAGTGCGAACTCTTCTCTCGAGACGAAAATCCAGATATGAAAAATCAAATTACTTTTATTTAAATATATTTCTATATTTTCACGGTAAATCGTTAGGTATTAAAATAACACCAAAATGGATTAAAATAACACTAAATTAGATTATTTTAATCCTTTTTGGTGTTATTTTAATACCTAACGATTTACCGTGTTAAGTTTCTACTTTTTGGTTACTTTCCACGTGATTGCTTTTTCCTTTCTCCTTCCCACAAAGTTAATGCGTTTTCGCAAGTTGTTTTCATTATTTTCCTTTGAATGTTTTTTTTTTAAGGTCGAAGACTTTTTATTTTGATTATAAAATGAGCCAGCGAAATGGAAACTATATAACCGAAGTGAGTTCAGTGAGAAGCCTCTCGTCGGACGATGTGTCGCCGACCAAGGGGAAGAAGAAGAAATCATGTTGGGCGAGGGCAACCGATCCGGCCCATCGTCGGGGCCAACGAATCCAACTTCTTCAGATGCTTGTTCTTCCATTTATTCCCATATTGGCACTCATTGTCCAGACTGCCAATACACTGCACGATATTCTTATTTATCGCCAAGAAGTTTCTGACATCGAAACTCAGGTAAGTTATCATTCTCTATCATCATATGAATTTTTTCCACCATCTTCTTTGTCTAGGCACACAAATTCAAACGGTTCTTTCAGCAAAAATTTCCTTCAAGTTTGCTTCGAAAAAAAGTTGTTCCCCTAAAGTAACTGCTCTTACCCTTAATCGAAAAGTTGAAACAAAAATTTACCTTACTTCATATAGAACAAATTTTTTCATACGGACATAGCAGAAGACAACCGTTCCAACCAAACTTGATAGTTTGCGCAATTTTCATTTTTTTCTGCAGCTTAGATACCCCAGTGTCATCAGAATCAAGAAACCCAAAGTGACCTAAAACAACAAGAACCGAAAAGTACCGAAAAACCCATTTTTTTGAAAGGTGCTACTTGTGCCAAAAAATGTTCATTCTTCGTACCATCCTAGAAAGGTTCAAACTCTTTGAGAATCGTTTTTAAAATCGAAAATTTCATGTCAGACATGAAACGACTTCCCTTACAGACCAAAACCGATTCACTAAATCGAATTATTCGATTCGAATTAAATATTTCCAACATCCACTAAACAATACTTATATAGAAAATCGATTAAAAGCAAAGTATGGAAATAATTCCAAGTGTTATTTAATGAGATAGCTAGATACGGATATATCATTTATGATATTTGAAACGTGCACACACATCCGTTAGTAATTGAATTATTATTATTATTATTATTGTTATACCATAATAGAGAGGACTTATACATAATTCGTCATTAATGAAATTTCGTTCGGAGATTAGTTTCTGCTATAAAATATTGTTGGTATAACTCTAGACGAAAAGGAACAAAAAATAGTAGTAATAACAGTAATATTAATACTAATAATAATAATAATAATATTAATAATAATAATAATAATAATAATAATAATAATCATAGATCTTTAGCATCATGACAATAACAATGATAATCATAATGATAATGATAGTAATAGTAATTTGGATGTAAAAAGCAATGACGATGATGATGAAAATATTACGAATGCTGTTGAAAATAAAGATTGCAGATTTGCCTAGATATTCTATAAAGCAGATTGGTTTCGCATAACTCAAAAGCGATCGATAAAGAATCGTAATATAACGAGAACCGAACAAACACACCACACCCCCCTTGAGTTCTATTCGTATCACCACCTCTAAAGTCTTTAATTAGAAGTAAGTTTCCACAAGGACGTGAAATCGAATGCAGAGTAATTGAGCGATTTCAATAAAAGGTTGATCATAATTAGCTTGATTAGGAACAATATCATGCTGTTTAATTTTCACCTCCAATCCAATGTTTCAAAAGCGAAAACAAAATTCACCAACTGTTCTTAAACATAAAACAATTCCAAACAATATATTTCCCCCTTTGTTGGCAAATACTTCTTACCACAATTTAAACATTTCAAACATTTATCCATTTCAAACATTTAAACATTTCAAACATTCAAACATTTCAAACATTTAAACATTTCAAACATTCAAACATTAAAACATTTTAAACATTAAAACATTTCAAACATTAAAACATTTCAAACATTTAAACATTTCAAACATTTAAAAAATTTAAAACATTTAAAACATTTCAAACATTTATCCATTTCAAACATTTAAACATTTCAAACATTTCAAACATTTAAACATTTCAAACATTCAAACATTAAAACATTTTAAACATTAAAACATTTCAAACATTCAAACATTTCAAACATTTAAACATTTCAAACATTTAAAAAATTTAAAACATTTAAAACCTTTCAAACATTTAAAACCTTTGAAACGTTCCAAACATTCAAAACCTTTGAAACGTTTCAAACATTCAAAACCTTTGAAACGTTTCAAACATTCAAAACCTTTGAAACGTTTCAAACATTTAAAAACTTTGAAACGTTTCAAACATTTCAAACATTTCAAACATTTCGAAACTTTTCAAACCTTTCAAACCTTTCACACCTTTCTCAAAACTAGTTTTCGTATTGAAGGTCTTTTCTGATAAGAGAACTAAACTATGAAAAAGCAGCAGTGCTATCTATTCTTCACCAGAAAAGAAAGAAACAGACGCATTTGTAACAAGAAGCACATTTGTATTTTCATAAATAAAAATAAATACATTCATTATTCGCGAGAATATTATTCCTTTTCATTATCCTCGGATTTCTTATTTGTCTCGACACAAGATTTTCCCTTATTACGCTTCACAATAGGACATTATTTTTCTCTACTCTCTCTCTCTCTATATATATTTTACTAAAAAAAAAAAAAAATTCAAACCCATTTTTATAAAGCTTGTATAATAAAGGGAATTTTATTACCCATCTCTCTTGTGTCTCTTCGTGTTTATTTCCCTCCCAAGGAAACAAACATAATTTATATAATCGATAAGCATATGCATATTATATCCAAAGTTCGCAAAAAAAAAATGTTTATTTATATATTAAAAAACAAAGAATTTTCTCTATTAAAAAAGATTGTTTTTAATCAATGAGATATAATACATGATGATAATGATTATGATGATAATGATTATGATGATTATGATGATGATTATGATGATGATGATGATGATGATAAAGAATGATGGTGAGAGAAAAATGTACGGCTTTTAGGAATATTTGATATCTAGGATAAGTATGATGAAAGGTAAATCTAAAAAAAAACCATTTGGTATTTATTGAGAGTTTCTTGGAATTTATTACCATTAGGAATGCAGTTTCAATAGAGCATATATAGAATGTGTGTGTGTGTGTGCAGTAAAATATATCAATGTGCTAGGATCGTGTCTCGATCGATTTGACAAACGTGACGACGAAAACAGAATGTTTTTCTTAAATTTTAAATTTATGTCTCGCATTATGTAATGTATGCTGAAATAGGGTCTGTGATCGGAATAAAGATATTTATTGTATTGATAAGGTACTTACTGTACTGACAATTTGAAGACTTTTCTGCAAGTACCAGAGAGATTAGATATTAATCGAAAATGAAAGAAGGAATTATTTGGAACTGTGGGGATAGGACCTAAGAATTGTAATTTGATTATATGTTGGATCCTGGAGAGGAAATTTAGGAGATGGTATCGTTTGGGAGATTTAGTGTTATGATGACAACAAAGTTTGTCATCATTAGGATCATTAGCATCATTACAATCATTAGCATCATAAGGATCATTAGGATCATTAGCATCATTAGAATCATTTGCATCATTAACATCATTAGGATTAATAGGATCTTTAGCATCATTTGTAACATTAGAATCATTAGCAACATTAGAATCTATAGCATCATTAAGATCTTTAGCATCATTTGCATCATTAGGATCATTCGAACCATTAGCAACATTATAATCTATAGCATCATAAGAATTATTATGATTTTTAGCATCATTTACATCATTAGAATCATTAGCAACCTTAAAATCTATAGCATCATTAGGATTATTATGATTTTTAGCATCATTAGAATCATTAGCAACATTAGAATCTATAGTATCATTAGAATTATTATGATTTTTATCATCATTTGCATCATTAGGATCATTTGAACCATTAGCAACATTAGAATCATTTGCAACATTAGAATCTATAGCATCATTAGGATTATTATGATTTTTAGCGTCATTTGTATCATTAGAATCATTAACAACATTAGAGTCTATAGCATCATTAGAAGTATTATGATTTTTAGCATCATTTGCATCATTAGGATCATTCGAACCATTAGCAACATTATAATCTATAGCATCATAAGAATTATTATGATTTTTAGCATCATTTACATCATTAGAATCATTAGCAACCTTAAAATCTATAGCATCATTAGGATTATTATGATTTTTAGCATCATTAGAATCATTAGCAACATTAGAATCTATAGTATCATTAGAATTATTATGATTTTTATCATCATTTGCATCATTAGGATCATTTGAACCATTAGCAACATTAGAATCATTTGCAACATTAGAATCTATAGCATCATTAGGATTATTATGATTTTTAGCGTCATTTGTATCATTAGAATCATTAACAACATTAGAGTCTATAGCATCATTAGAAGTATTATGATTTTTAGCATCATTTGCATCATTAGGATCATTCGAACCATTAGCAACATTATAATCTATATAGTCATTAGGATCTTTAGCACTATTTGCATTATTACGATCATTCGAACCATTATCAACATTATAATCTATAGCATCTTTAAGATTATTATGATTTTTAGCATCATTAGAATCATTAGCAACATTAGAATCTATAGCATCATTAGGATCATTAGGATCTTTAGCATCATTAGGATCATTAGAACCATTAGCAACATTTGAATCTGTAGCATCATTTGTATCATTAGAATCATTAGCAACATTAGAATCTTTAGCATTCTTAGGATTATTAGGATCTTTAGCATCATTTGCACCATTAGAATCATTAGCATTATTATCATAAATAGAATTCTTAGCATCATTAGAATCATTAGCATGGTTCAATCATTAGCACCACAAGGATCATTAGGATCTTTAGCATCATTTGCATCATTAGGATCATTAGAAGCATTAGCAACATTAGAATCCATAGTATCATTAGGATTATAGAATCTTTAGCACCATTTGCATCATTAGAATCATTAGAAAGATTAGAATCTATAGCATCCTTAGGTTTATTAGGATCTTTATCATCATTTGCACCATTAGAATCATTAGCATTATTATTATAAGAAGGATTCTTAGCATCATTAGAATCATTAGCATTATTTGCATCATTAGAACCATTAATAACATTAGAATCTATAGCATTATTAGGGTTACAGGATCTTTAACATCATTTGCATCATTTGAATCATTAGCAACATTAAAATCTATAGCATCCTTAGGATTATTGGGATCTTTAGCATCATTTGCACCATTAGAATCATTAGCATTCTTATCATAAATAGAATTCTTAGCATCATTAGAATCATTAGCATGGTTCAATCATTAGCACCACAAGGATCATTAGGATCTTCAGCATCATTAGCATCATTAGAATCATTTGAATCATTAGGATCATTAGAAAGATTAGAATCTATAGCATCCTTAGGTTTATTAGGATCTTTATCATCATTTGCACCATTAGAATCATTAGCATTATTATTATAAGAAGGATTCTTAGCATCATTAGAATCATTAGCATTATTTGCATCATTAGAGCCATTAACAACATTAGAATCTATAGCATCATTAGGATTACAGGATCTTTAACATCATTCGCATCATTTGAATCATTAGCAACATTAATATCTATAGCATCCTTAGGATTATTAGGATCTTTAGCATCATTTGCACCATTAGAATCATTAGCATTATTATCATAAGTAGGATTCTTAGCATCATTAGCATCATTAGCATCATTAGAATCATTAGCATCGTTACAATCATTAGCATCATAAGGATCATTAGGATCTTCAGCATCATTAGCATCATTAGAATCATTTGAATCATTAGGATCATTAAAATCATTAACATCATTAGGCTGACTTTAAGAAACATAATCAAAAATGGGTCTCAAAACAGCATTAGCGTGACACCAAAAAAAGAACAACACACAAACTCGTACAGCATCAACAAAAAGGCCCCAAAACTAAAATTACTTTTTTACGCTTCTCAGGATTCTCCAAAAAAAAGTTCTACTCTTAATTCTTAAACAAACCGCTCATTTTACAGGTGACAATAGCAACAGATTTGGGTAAAGTCGTCACGAGAATGCAACAAGAAAGATCGGAAGTGGCTTTCTACATTTACACGAATGGAAGTACCTTGAGGTAAAAATAATAATTGTAAAAATAAATTCTTCTCCCAACCTTTTCAAAAATAAGAAAGTAAAAATCTTTGTGTGTGTTTGTATAAATAATTTAGTGAATTCTTCAAGTTATATTGTCAACACTATACTCCCCTAATGGTATATATTTTACCTCCTTACTTGTTTCCACTATCGAGCTTCAATCTCAACACACACACACATTGGAAAATAAATATATATATAGTAAACGATCAATTAGGAGGAGTCCGTATAACCTACCGCTTCCGTAAATGAAAATAGATGGAGTGCTGCAACTTTTATTTAGAAACTTAAGCGTCAATTGTGATGCTGCTGGGAGAAAGAACAAAAACAGAATAGCTTATAGAGAAACTTTCATGTAGGTGTGATTGCTTCAATTAAAAGTCCCGATCGTGTAACTTGAGAAGGTTACCCTCCAAGAACAACAAAGTCCCCCTTGAGAAATCTAATAAGAAGCTTCTCTTTTTATGTCCAAATTTTCTCGATTTTCCCTAATATCGATGGAAGGTAAATGACCTGATAATTAAGTTCTTTTTTTTCTGAAATTAAAAATCGAACAACACTTATTTTGCAACTCTTGCTAATTTATGTACAATATGCATTATCCTTGCCCTCGAGTTTTCAATTCGTTTATAGTTGGAAGTAATAGTCATTATTGAGTTGACCTCGAAGTAACTCTGATTTTATTCGCTTAAAGATTTCTTCTTGTATTCACTTTACAGGATTAAAATGATTCATCTTGAATCATAGAATTAGTTTTGATAAATTTAAAATTGCCACTTGCTTCAAGTATGTAAAAAACAGAAAGAAATTTTAAGTATACTTAAAGTTTCTTTCTGTTTTTTACATTTCGAACTTTTGGGCAAAATTTTTTCTTCGTTCGAAAAGAAGTTTCCAATTTTCTATTCCTGTGGGTATGTGTCACACTGGAATATGAATTGAGACGCTCATTTTTAGACTGTCTTCTTCATACCCTTAATATATAAGGTCACCATGAAGACGATCACTGATGTGTTATACCTATCGACCCAGTCTCTCCACGTGGACACTATAAAATCAATACCAACGTCTTTTGCTACAATGTAAATATCTACCTGTGGATTCATGATAAGAAATGTGTCTTCATTAACTCTAGAAGAAAGCTTCTCCTTTTTCTCATTCTTCTTTATTTTTATCCACTTCTTTTTCGCTGAAGAAAAAAAATTTACTCTTTTTCCTTCTCTTTTGCCAATAAAGGAATTCGATCCTAATCTTTTTCGAAAAGACCCTCATAATTTTCTTTAGATCTACATTATTAATTCCCGTTGAAGAAAAATTTAAAAAGTAAAAATAGGACTCTAATTACAATACAAGGGAATTTTTAAATGTCTTTTTTATTTCCTATTTTTAAGGTCGAATTTGACGCAACGTTTTTTAAAAACTGACGAGACACTTTATAACATGACAACGTGGCCATTGGTATCAGTTCCAAGTGATGAGAGCAAAATTTCAACGTATGATGTAGTTACCAGAGAAGCATTTTTAGAGCAACTCAACGATTTCAGGTTAATAAAAAACAATTCTATTTATTCTCTGCATGTTGAAATATACATATATAGATGTAAGCGGGAATGGAAAAATATTTTTCAAACATACATATATGTGACGCTCCACGGTGAAAGGGACCTTAGCTGCAATAGACAAATTTTACAGAAAAGGCATTTAAAGTAGAACCACTCTGATTGGTCAAGGCGTTCCAATGAAATTCAGCCCCACTACTCATTACACATTGATAGTTGTCCGTGTTACACGAAGTGCACGAATTGTACGTGCATGGCCAGTGTAGTAGTATTAGTAAGTAGAGGGGCAGATTTTCTGAATAACCACGTGTAAACATTGAACAAGCTCATTTTTAAACATTAATAACAAAAAAACCTGTAAGTAAAAATTATTTTTTACTTTTGCATATGAAAGAACAACTCAAAAACTATAGAATGACATAAGTAACTTAAAATTAATTTTTTTGCAGCTAAGGTCCCTTTCACCGTGGAGCGTCACATATGTATATAAAAATGTAATGTGCTACATTTTGTTGGAAAATTAAAATCCTTTAGAATCCTTTGATGTTGCGAAAATTCGAGCCATTGGAATTTCAATTAAATGAAAGAATTCAAGAGGGAAAAATAGAAATCTAATTGAAGGGAAATTCGAAAAAAGGCTTTTTTTAAAAAAAATGCTAAAGAAGATGTAAATTTTTAGGATTAATAGTTTGCAATTTGGTTTTTATGACAATTATAATAAGAGGTTTAAATTTTTGTCAACTATTGTTAGCTACTGTTAACTACTATCAACTATTGTTAACTACTGTCAACTATTGTCAACTATTGTCCACTTCTCACAGTAAGTCGTGAATAAAAAGTGTTGCAGATTAAATTAACACCAAAAAAGATTAAAATAATCAATTTTCGAGTTATTTTTTTACAATGAATGAAATTTTAGTTTATTACATTTTTTTATAAATATAAAACATGAAGATATCGATAACTTTATATTTTATATTAATTAAAGATGACCAAGTAATAAAATCATTATTTTATATTATAAGAATACTTCTTAAAAATTATTTTCATTATTTCAATTCAGTTATTATTTTCAACAATTTTTAACTACAATTTTACTTTATATCTATTATTTTTAATAAATAATTAATCAATTTCACGAAATTTCAATTATTCGTAAATTCTTTAATTAAATGCATATTAGAAAATAAAAACATCAAATAATATTCAAAAAATTCAATTCAACTTTTACAAAAATATTAATTTTGAAAATTCAATTATTTCCAAAAATTTCACTCTATATTTCTTTTAATATTCAATTGTAATCTAAAATTTTAACTGAAATTCATTTTTATGAAATGAAAATCAATTTTTATTAGAAAATTCTACAAGAATTTAATTATTTAAATGCAAAAGTAAATAATTTATTGAATAATTAAATGTTTCTCAAAATTCAATTCTCATAAAGAATTTTATTAACAACTTTTTTAATAATTCAATTCTTTTGTCGAATTTTATAAAAACTTGCATGAACATAATTACTTTTTTCAAGGAATTCAAATAGAATTGTATAAAAAATAATTGAAACGCTGCGATGAGTTTTATGAGAATTTTCAAATTTATTCCTTTAGAATTCAATTTTACAAAATTTCAATTATTCGGAAATTCTGCAAATTAATATATAATGAAAAATAGAAACTTGAAATAATTTCAATAAAAATCCTATTAAACTTTTAAAAAAAATTAGTTCTACACAATTTTTTGTCAAAAATATGAAAAATTAAGAATTACAATGATTTTAGTTTGAAACTTTTTCAAAATTCAATTATTTCTAAAAATCCACGTTATAATGCTTTTAATACTTAAGTTTAATCCAGGCTTCGCACTTCATTATGACTTTAAAAAAAGTAGGAAAAAGTAGCCTTGATGACAAAAAAAAGTAGGAAATAGTAGCCTTGATGACAAAAAAAAGAATTATAGAATTTCATTAAAAACTTTTTTAAAAAAAGAACACTAAAGACAAAAAAAGTAATAAAAGAATAGGAAAAAAACAATTAGTTAAGAAAAAAGACAAAAATAGTAAAAAACGAATAGTAAAGCCAAAAATAAAAAAGAGAAAATATTAAAAAAAATGGACAAGTGCGAGTTATACTCGCACTGCAATGGCGGGTTTTTATAAAATTATTTTTTTTAGCAAAGCATTTAGATAAATAAAAAAGTAAAGTGGTTCTCAAAAACCCAAAAATAAAGAAGCAAAACTAGAAAAACAAGTAGAAACAGATGAATTTTAAGAATTTAGGTTTTTTAAATTTTTTATAAAATTAGTTTTTTTTAGCAAAGCATTTAGATAATTAAAAAAGTAAAGTGGTTCTTAAATTTTGTCTAAGGAATTCAATTATTTCAATTATTTTCATAAATACCAAAATTTTTCCGATTTACTAAATTCTTTTAAATATTATTTTTGAAAAACATTCCTCATAAGAATTCAATTCTTTTCATAAATTTTTATAAAACTAAAAAAATAATTCAATTATTTTTAAAAGTAACATAATTCTTCGCAGAAATTCAATTATGTTTAACATTTTTTTGAAATTCTCCGAAATTTCAATTATCTTTATAAATTATAAATAATTAAATTGTTCTCTTCAATTCAATTATTTTCAAAAATTTTAATAAAATTCTACGCAAACATTTAATTATTTTCATAAATATGTAATAACATTCTTTTGAAGGATTCAATTACCTTTATAAATAGTAAAATTCTTTGCACAAATTCAATTAGTATCAATAAATTTTAATGAAATTGAATTCATCAAATTTTTCAATTATAATTATGAACAGTCAAGATTGTGTTTTGAAAAATTGAAAAAATGTTTAAAAAAATTTGTTTAATTCAATTATTTTCCAAATTGTAGATTCATGTTCGAAATGAAATAAATAAAAATTTGATGAGAAAATAAAACCGGGAAAAACAGGGAATTTAAAGGTTAAACACAATTTCTAATCAGTCACTATTGATAGAGTAAATGTCGGTAAAATTATTTCCTATTATCTTATTGGCGGTCATTTTTCATTAACGATTTTAGTTTTAACATTATTTGTTGAGAAAAGTAGCTTTTAGTAGCATTAGGCTCAAAAAAGTAGCCAAAAAGTAGCCTCGTATCAAAAAAGTAGCAAATAGTAGCATTTAGTAGAAGAATGCGAAGTCTGTTAATCTAAAACATTAACTGAAATTCATTTTTAAAACCATTTTTATTAGTAAATTTTTGGAAAATTCTGAATTTCAATGATTTTAGTTTGAAACTTTTTCAAAATTTAATATTTTTTAAAAATCCACGTTATAATGCTTTTAATACTATAATCTCAAAATTTTAACTGAAATGCATTTTTAAAACAGTTTCTATTTGTAAATTCTTGGAGAATTCCATTATTTAAATACAAAAATTAATAATTTATTAATTTCATGTTTGTTGAAATTTAATTCTTATAAAAAATGTTATCAACAAATTTTTTAAGTCATTAAATTTTTTGGACGAATTTTAATAAGGTTTTTAAGAACAATTTATTATATTTTTCGAGGAATTTGATTAAAATTCCATTAAAAATAATTGAAATTCTGTAATGAGTTTTATTATTTATAAAAATAATTGAATTCGTAAAAAAATTTTATTATTCATGAAAATAATTGAATTCGTAAAAGAATTTTATTATTTATATAAAAATAATTGAATCCCTGTAGAAATTTAAAAAAAATGTTAAATGTAAATGTAAATAAATGTGAATGTAAATGTAATGTTTAATGTTTAATGTTAAATGTTATTATTAATGAAAAAAAATGAAATTATTGCGAAGAAATTTATTAAAAAATTTTGTAAATAATTGAATTCCTGTAAAAAAATTGTATTATTTATGAAAATAATTGAATGTTTGCGTAGAATCGTATTGCAATTTTTTTTTAATAATTGAATTCTTTGGGAAAATTTCAATGAAATAGTAGATCATGAAAATTATGAAATTTTAGAAAACTTGGGAAAATAATTGAAATTTTGACGAGAATTTAAAAAAATTTTTGAACACAATTGAATTTAGTAACTATGTTACTAAGTTAGTTATAGTAACTAACTCACTATTCTCCCTGGAGAAGCTAAATTCGTTGAATTTTTAGTCCTGACAAAACAGGTGTTTTCAAGTTTTTAAAAAAGAAAACCTCTCCTCGATATAATGTGTATTTAAAAAGATAAATGGTCGAAATTGATCCGCGTATCGTACACAACGGGGCGTAATAAACTCGTTCAAAGTAAATACACTGACGATACTCCCGCAGACAGGAGCATTTTATAATCACTTTAGTTGTGTAACCAATGTACGTGAATACAAACACATTTTTAAGTTCGAGGGGTGTTATACATGATTGAGCATTCGGAGCATCTGACATATTTTTAGAAAAGCAGCCCTCCCTTCAACGATTGCTTGTTTCGTTATTAATTTTCGTCATGCGCTTATTGTCACGTTACGTGTCATATCATATCATGACGTACAAATTTCGTCACTATTATTTTCTCATTAAGCGCTTTTCTCTTCTTTTTTTCGTCTTTCTCTTATTCCCTAAATATCGGATCGAACTTTTCTTTATCATTTATCCAGGATGAAGAATTAAAGCTGTCTTCATATATAGCTTTTCGTAACATTTTCATTATTTTTTTCGAAACATTTTCATTATTTTTTCGTAACATTTTCATTATTTGTTTCGAAACATTTTCATTATTTTTTCGTAACATTTTCATTATTTGTTTCGAAACATTTTCATTATTTTTTCGTAACATTTTCATTATTTTTTCGTAACATTTTCATTCTGTTTTTCGAAACATTTTCATTATTTTTTTCCAAAAACGTTTTTCAATTTTAATTTCTTATGTATTATAGTTTGTTATGTACAAAACAATTATTTTGTTTCAGAAGGAGAATAAGCTCCGAGGAGAAGAGCATAACGGAAGTAATGACATGGTACACAAGTGTAAACGCAGCAATGTTGGATCATCTGACTAATCAAATTAAGGAGACTGATAATAGTGGTGTGTGGAGGTAATGCTCCTTTTCCAAAAAGTATTCTTCAAGTATTGCTGTATTGCTTCAAGTATTGTTGAGAGAATTTTATTTTCTTGAAATGAATTTTCTTCTCTTGAAATTAATTTCATTTTGTTAAAATGAATCTTCTTTTATTAAAATGAATATTCTTTTATTAAAATGAATATTCTTTTATTAAAATGAATCTTCTTTTATTAAAATGAATATTCTTTTATTAAAATAAATCTTCTTTTATTAAAATGAATCTTCTTTTATTAAAATGAATCTTCTTTTATTAAAATGAATTTTAATACAATTTTTAATGCAATTTTTAATACAATTTTTAATACAATTTTTACTACAATTTTTACTACAATTTTTAATACAATTTTTAATACCATTTTTAATACGATTTTAAAAAATTAATTCTTAAACGAAATGTAAAGTGAATTTAAAAATGAATTTCTAAATACAAGATTGATTTAGTCAAGGGGAAAAAAAAGACTATGAAAAGAGTCAAGTGACCATTCATCCGTAAAGACTTACGCTCAAAAGGTTACAATGTCTAGCATATAAGCTGGAAGAAATCGGACAAAAAAATTCCCCGACTACGTCAGAGAAAATGATCTATTAATAATTGAAAGTCTTTTACTCTCTCTCTCTCTCCAGATTACAAGAAATCAGTAAATTCAAGAGATTATTATTAATTTTCTATCCGAGAAGTTTTTTTTTTTACAGAAGCCAATTAAATTCTCTCTGGTCTTGTTTTCTTTTCCTCCATTTGGAGAGTTAGAGTTTCTAAGTTTGGAGTTTGGTTTTAGTTTATGGAGACATAAATTTACAAAAATGAAAATCTGAAAATGTTGCTAAAGAGATAATTCTTTGCAATTGGAGGGAATTGAAAATAATGAAAAATGTTTGTGCTTTTAGATATCTTATTGCTTTCAAAAATTTGTTGCGGAGCATCGAGAGCCTTGGCATAGCCTCGGTTTATGGAATCAATTACTTTGGCCGAGGAATCCTTGTGGGTGAAAATTATGTCAGCTACGTACGCCACGATTCAATTGGTCGAGATCTTCTTAACGGATCTCTCACCTACGTGCCGGGCCTCAAACAATTTTACAGCAATCTCACTCGCACTATGGATAATTATGGACTTATTAAATCCAGGCACGTTTACAATTCTTTCCCCCTAAATACAATTTTCGATAAAATTTTCACAATTTTCGAGAAAAAAATTATTCAATGTCTATTTTATCTTCATCGCAAGTGCGCCTTCAATTGAATTCAGTTTCTCGATTTCTTAACGAAACAAAAAGAATCATTCGAAATGGGTATTCGGACCCATTTTGCAGGAGAACCCACGGGGACATTGCTCCGTTTTGGTCGAAAACTGCGTACGATTTCAAGAATTCGTTACCAAAATGCCAAAAGTTTAGTACCAAAAGTTTCGTTTCAGTACCAAAATGACAAGTTTGTTACAAAACACACGTTTTATAACAAACTTGCCATTTTGATAAAGATCCATACAAAGTGTCAGACAAAATGATTCCTAATGATTAACAAACAATTAAAATCATTAGAACTGTCCATGACACTTGTTGGGTCCCAGAAGCAAGCTTCTTCCGATTTCCGATATTAATTACAAAGAATAATTACGAAATTGAAATTGAAATTGAAATTGAAATTGAAATTGAAATTGAAATTGAAATTGAAATTGAAATTGAAATTGAAATTGAAATTGAAATTGAAATTGAAATTGAAATTGAAATTGAAATTGAAATTGAAATTGAAATTGAAATTGAATATCAAATATCAATATCAAATACCAAATTCAAAACAGAAAATATTAAAAAACAACCTTTCCATTTTTCTAGACGTGAGGAGATTTTGAAAAATAAGAAACGAGAGCCGAGCGTGAACGACGCCATCGATTATTTTGATTCGATGGCCACGTATATTGATGAACTTCGTAAACTTCAACGAGAACTACGACGCATGATAAGGTAAGCTTTGGCTCACTTTGAAAGTACAAAATTGATATGGAGTTAATTATTTCAAAAGGATAGACCATAGACAAATTCCCTGTATGCATCCCACAGAGGATGAAGGGAGGCACTTATGTGCCCTACACTAATTATGCATTGTTCCCAAACTTTACTCTACCTGCTCTAGCAAAAAAAAAGGAATTAATTTTTCATTCAAACCCAAAAGCATTTTTTTAAATTAGCTAAATTACTAATTAATTAATTGCAACTATTCTAAAAAGTCTATTCAGGCCTCGGATCGACTTTAACGAACGAAAAAAGTCACTTTAGTCGATTAAAAATAGAAAAAAGTGGAAAAAGTCGATTATTTAATTCAGTGCTGTTACAAAAAATCAAATTAATCAAAAAATTGTATAATGGAATTTTTCAAAGAATTTTAACTATCAAATTTTTTATAATCATATAAACCTTACATTTTTCTTTTTAATGACATTAATTAAAGTAGATCATTTTCAAAAATTTTAATAAAGAAATTCGTACAAATTAAGTTCTTAAAAATATTTCTAAAAGATTTATTGAAAGTACAAAAAAGTTTTACAATAAAACATAATTAAAAAATGTCTATAAAATTGAAATTTGGTGAAATCTTTTCAAAGCTGATTTAAATTTAGTAAAACATTTTAAAAATATTTCAAAATTTGTCAAAATCTTATGAAAAATAATTAAGTTTTTTTAAAAATATAAAAAAATTAATAAAATTTTTCAAAGAATTTTAATTATAAATTAATTATTTCTGAAAAATTATAAGCTAGTGCTGTATAGAAAATCTAATTTTTTATATTAATTTAAACCTAACATTTTTCTATTTAAAGATATTTATTAAGGTAGAACATTTTCAAAAATTTTAATAAAGAAATATTTCTAAATAATTTATTGAAAATACAAAAATTTTCAAAATTAAAAACATTTCAAAAATATCTAAAAAAACCGATATTTGGTCAAATTTGTTCAAATCTAATTTAAATTTAGTAAAACTTACGAAAAATAATTAAAAATTTGTCAAAAACTTACGAAAAATAATTTAAAATTTGTCAAAATCTTATGAAAAATAATTAAGTTTTTTAAAAATATAAAAAAATAAATCAAATTTTTCAAAAAAATTGTAATTATAAATAAATTAATTCTGAAAAATTCTAAGTAGTAAATTTTACAAAAATTTTATTTACTTTATTTGAAGATAATTGAATTTTAAAAAATGGTAATAAAACAATTGTAAGAATTAATTTTTTATAAATAATTATTGTAAAGTACAATTTTTCAAAAATAATTGAAGAATTTTTGTATAATTTAAAACAAAATTGTTTTTAAGAATTTTAATTGAAAATTTGGAATAAATGATTATTTTCTCCAAAATGTTGAAAATAATTTTGATCAATTTTAATTTTATTATTTTGTGTATGAATTTTAGTTTTCGTAAATTTTAAAAATAATTGAATTTAAAAAACAGAACGTAATAATTCAGAGAATTATTCTTTTCTAAACTGTTTTAACATTATTTTTAAAAACCTATTTTTCATTAAATTTCATTTTTATTGAATTTACACTTGAAGATTATTCTGTATAATTTTTGATAATTTAATATTATTTCAAAAGTTTCCAACTAAAATTCTCTAAAAGTTAATTTTCAAAAATTGGAATAAATCACTTGAAAAGATGATTTAGTTTGAATTAAATTTTACAGAATTTTAATTATTGAAAACCTTTTTAATTGTAATATTTTGAAACATTTAATTAGAAAACTGATTGAAAAATAATGTTCCAAAAATTTGTCTATAAGTTATAGTTTGCACGGTATAAAAATCGAAATTGCATTTTATACCAAAAATATTGTATTTTGGCGCAAAATTTGGAAGAAAAGTCGAAAAAGTCGCAATTATTTAATAAAAGTCCATAAAAGTTCCAATTTTTAAATAAAAGTCGACAAAAGTCGCATTATTTGAAAATAGACGAAAAAAGTCGAAAAAATCATAATATTCGAGGCCTGTCTATTTAAAAAATTAATTTCAATAGCATAGTAAAGTAATTTTTCCCTCACAGAGAATACGTTAATTCAAATCTAAAAGAAGCGAGCAGCAGTGAAGTCGCCGGAATTGCAATAGTCGTCCTGGTCTTAGTTGTTTCGCCAATAATTATATTCTTAATGCGAAATGCAGTTGGCACAATTCAGGTAAAAGAATAAAATTTATCTCCAAAATTTGCGTATCTAAGAAGTAATCAAAAAGTAATTAACAATCAATTTGCAATTGAATAGACGTTAATAAACACTTCTCCAAAAAACAGATGTATGCTGCAAATCTGGCACAAAAGGCACGCGAATTAAAACGCGAGAAAAGAAAGAGTGATACACTTCTATTTCAGATGCTACCACCAAGTGTTGCTCAACAATTAAAGCAGACACAACAGGTACTTTTGCAAAAAAAACTATAAACTCGTTTGAAATCTATTTTTAATTTTTCCTCCCAATCATCTCTAGTCAGATATTTAGAGCCCATCTTGAAATGAATTAGCTTGCAATTAATAACCCTGCCATTTTATTAGCTGGGATTAAATTGAAAATTAAAATAGATTAATTTACACAGGTACCGGCCGAGTACTACGAAGCAGTTACTGTATATTTTAGTGATATAGTTGGTTTTACGGAAATTGCTGCAGAAAATACACCACTCGAGGTATGTGCAAAAAAAAAAACAAGGCAGTGGTAATTTAGTTACGTCAGAAATGGGGGCAAAAACTCTTTTTGAAGAATGACGCCTGAAATTCGATTATGTTCTATCGAAAGAATAGAATGTTACTCCCTTTAAAGATAAAAGTTCTCCCTAACAATTTTTATTGGCGATCAGAAAGGTACCCCACACGTACCATGTTGGGAGGCTGATAAGATTTTCATTCGTAAAGATTCTATAATTCGTTTCAATTCGTAAAACAACCGGGTTCTAATCTTGAAAATAATTGTCAAAGAAATTAATAAAAGAAAAAAATGATTTGGAAAAAATTCAGAACGGTACCCTTTGGAATTATTTGTAGATGCCACGAAGCTAATTTATAGATGCTACAAAAGGATGTTAGACAAATGATGCCTATCATCCAGCCTCTTATTTAATTAAACTAGATTTATAATAATCAACAATGTAGATATGAAAACCTTTTCACAAAGATCTTTTTAAATGTATAACATTCAGAGGATTCATGAAAGAAAGATTATTTTTTTAAAGCTCCCTTTCTAGAGCATGAGTTTTAATTAAAACTATAAGGATTCAAGGTTTTCTTTACACATTTTTTTTCTAGGTTGTAACATTTCTCAACTCAATTTATAAACTCTTTGACGCGAGAATTGAGTGCTACGATGTTTATAAAGTTGAAACAATAGGCGATTCCTACATGGTCGCTTCAGGCTTACCAGTTAGAAACGGTGAGAATTCTCTTTTTTTCTTCTCCTACCAATTTTAAAGCGATGAATGGAAATTAAATTTTCAAGAATGATCATAATGATACTGCAAAATACTAATAGTTCTAAACTGAAACGAAAATTCTAAATTCAAAACAAAAATTCAAAACAAAAATTTAAAACAAAAATTCAATACAAAAATTCAATACAAAAATTCAAAACAAAAATTCAAAACAAAAGTTTTAAACTAAAGTTCTAAACTAAAGTTCTAAACTAAAGTTCTAAACTAAAGTTCTAAACTAAAGTTCTAAACTAAAACTAAAATTCTAAAGTATATATCGTGGAAGAAAAGTATTTGATACTAAAAACTAGTTTTTGTTGGTGAAATTTTGGATCTAGTTTTGAATCTGTTTGTAGGTGACAAGCACGTTTCGGAAATTGCGACAATGGCTTTGGATTTATTGGCAGCGTCTTCGGTATTCCAAGTGCCGAAGCGACCCGGAGAACGACTTCAAATTCGCAGTGGAGTCCATACAGGACCTGTTGTGGCTGGAATTGTAGGAACCAAAATGCCTCGATATTGTTTATTTGGCGATACGGTGAATACGGCTAGTCGAATGGAATCGACTGGGGAAGGTAATTTTTACTTCATCAATTACGATTACAAATCTCAATTCGGTTGTGTATTTAGTGATTTTTTTCCAGCACTGAGAATTCACATCAGCTTGGAGATGAAGAAGGCCCTAGACGCTGTGGGTGGATTTCGAATCGAGCATCGTGGACTTGTCGACGTAAAAGTAAGCTACTTGGAAATACATCTACATTATTAATTAATTTATTTACTCTCCCTACAATAGGTAGGGTTCGAGACTCCCAAATACATACATAATAAACTTAACCTATATTTACAACAATCCTTACAACTAAACACTCTCTTCATACAACTTAACCTAAACGCAACTCAACCTACATACAACTCTCTCCACGCTCTCAACCTTACTAATCGCCAGTGCCGGGCTTCCGTTTCCAGTTCCTTCTATGCCCATGCTGGCTTCGACCCAATTCGCCCACCCTTTTTCCAAAAAAACCTTCTACTCCTTTTTCACCTCTCTTACACCCTCCAGACATCCACTTTTACCCATCCATCCAAGCAGAATCTTCTCACCTCATTCCCAGCCTATCCCTGTCTATCACACTTTACACGCTTCCATCACACCTCCCGTATCCTCTCTCACAGCATACTTTACCCCATCCACCCAAATACAATCTTCACCCATTCTTACCTGTTTCCCACTCGCTATCTCCATCCACGCTCTTTCTCTCAATAACCATACCATTCTTCTCTCCCTCCAACTTCTATCCTCATCTATTCTTATTACACTTCCTTTCAGTCTTCCTTTCACCCTCATCACATCCATTTTCTCTTCCTCACTACCCAACTCCACCAACCATAACTTTGGTACCCCATATTCTCCCCTTCCTAACGCTTTTACCATTCCAACTGAGACATTAACCCCCACCCACGTCAACACTTTTTCCACTGCTCTTTTACCCTCCATCACACCTACATTCATACCTCTAATCACTATATTCCTTTTCCTTTTTTCATTTTCCACTACATCCACTCGTCTTGACAAATCTCTCACTTTACACTTTACACTCTCATATTCACTTTCCTCAATTTTCTCAGTCCCCTCATTTACTTCCTTTATAAATTTTTCCAATCCATTCATTCTTCTCCACATGCTTTCCTTTTCCTTTTTCCACTTACTATCCCATTCATTCCACATTTCCTGCAATTTCTTTAACCCCTATTCAATTTCCCCTATCTCTTTGTCCCTTGTTTTCCCATCTTCACAGATATCCATCACATTTCCCCTCATTCTCTTAGCACCTTCATCCATCTCATCCTTCAACATCCATACTAACTCCAATAAATCCATACAATCCTCACACGTCATCTTTTTTTCCATTCTTTCCTATCCCCCTTTCAAATACTCGCGCCTTTTTCTCATTCTCGCTATCACTACTTGAATCAAACTCAGACATTCCAGAAATCTACCTTATCACTCAATGCTCAAAATTTTTCCACTCTCTCTACCTTCTCTTCTCTCTCGCTTCAAGCAACCTAACCTCACTAAACACACTTCACTTTTTTACCTTTTTTATCACTCATACATTCACCACTCTATACAAACATACCTTTTCTTTACACTACCACAAATTATACTACACAATCAACACTCTACACTACCCACCCTTTTTTCAAACCATCAAATTTCTCAAAAAAATCTTAACTTTTTCCAAACGCGTGTACACCGAAACGGTACCGGAAACGGAAGCCGGAAATACATCTACATATGGAGACTTTTCCAAATTTTAATTCGGTTTATAATAAATTAATTATTATTAATTATTATTAATTATTATTAATTATTAACAGATAAATTCTGTTTTAGGGTAAAGGATCAATGGACACCTACTGGCTGGTGTGTAAAGACGGAGGCATCGCACGAGCCGCGGAATTAGATCTACCGACATTTTTCGAAGACGTACGGCCAGTTTTCATGCGTCGTCTTCGCGAGGAAGGCACTCTCTGATGTGAGCCATATTCCCGACGGGATCTTTGGTATTTAAATCTCAGACCTCTTCCTCCAAATCCATGTATCCGCCTCTCTCAACCCAATCTCGATGACCATTTGCGAAAGTACCAAGGCACCGGAAGAAAGGGAATGACCCGCCTCTCTCATCCCGACCTCCATCCTCTGCCGGAAATTCCACGAACTCATCTCGAGATAGAAATTGAAGATCCCTCCAGTGCGGCAATGAGTAATTCAGAATCGGCCAGCCAGCAATCAGTCTCACCATCGCCCGGCGGTCGGAGTCGCTATTCACAACCAAATCTCACAAGTTTCCTCGGACCCTACACCGAAAGTCGACGAGCCGATCGACGATTTCGAATGTCCCAGCCTACACTGTGTCCCAGCAATTTTCCCATAACACTCGACTGTGCAATCGGAGCGCGACAATCGTTTTCCAGTTTGCAAGAAGAAGAACGCCTCAATTCCAAGGAGCCCGAACGTGGATCTCTGATAAGTCCCCGCTTGTCCCGTGTTTCCCGCAGCAATATTCAAAGTGGCAGAAGAGAACGTCTCTCCCAACCAACATTGGTCACTGGGGACTACTATCCGGTCACTATTTCGCAGCAGAGACTCTCGCAACCGACCCTAGGGGTTGCAGAACGCGACCTGGCGTCATTCCTCCGTTCACCAACGTTCGCCAAGCAGAAACGAATTCCTGGTTTCAGTACATCGCCCCAAGGGACAATCACCAAACGAGAACGACTGTCCCAACTGGATTTCGGATCAGTCGCACGATATCGAGTCCAAAAGGACTGGTCGAATTATTTGGTTCAATTCAATCGCGATAGATTCTCCATTCCGGAGCTGGAGACAAAGAACGATCTGGCAGCGATGGCTGGCACGCCAAAGCAAAGGTTCAGCTTGGACAGTCAATTGAATCCACCGTCAGGAAGACGTAGGTCGTCCCTCTTGCCAATCGCCAGTTCCCCCGTTGAGATGTCCAATCAAAATAAACTATTCGGAGTGCCGCAGAATCTCAGGGCAAAAAGTCCCACGGTCGAGGGACTTGAGAACGTTCTCAAAATAACTACAACTCCGATTCTACATCCGTCCGACAAAAATGCCATTCAATATCGAAAGAATTCCACGAATCTACCAATCACACCGCCAATGCTCGTTCTGCCAAAACCACCACCAAGGGAGAGGCTATCAGTGCCGGAGATAAGAAGCGCGAGTCTTCGGAGACTTTTGGACCCACCGATTTTGAAGCAACGGCACAGCATCACAGCGTGCACCACACGGCAGAATTCACTCTCCCTAGCTCTTGGCAAAGTGGCCGACAAGAATGCCCGAATGTCAGTCACTGAGGAGCACTCGATTGTTATCGAAACATTCGGCAAGAAGGAGAATCGAGGGAGGAAACTTCTACTCGGCAGGAAGGAGAGTGCCGACAAGAAGGACTACTTCTTCAAGCGTGACAGTATAAAGAACGAAAACACAGTGAAGGAGGAGCCGGTTCACATTCAACGGCACTTTGCCTACACCTACGAGACGGAAACGAAATTCGAAGGCGGCAAATCAACAACCGGCTTGGCCAAAGTCAATAAAGTGACAATACCAAAAAAGAAATACCTAGAGAGCAATTTCGACGAGAACGAAAAAGTAATCACAACAGTCATTGAAACGGAATGTCCGTTAATACTCTCGAGTCCGAAGTATACGAAAAAAACCCACGCTTACGCCAGTGAACCACCGAAATGGATGAAGAAGTATCTAACAAGCGATACGTCGCCAAAAACGGACAAAAACTCCCCAACAACAGAGGGAAAGAAACTAGACACGAATTTTACGGAAAGCACAAAGAAGACACCACAATGGCCAAGAAGTACGAGTACATCACTGAGAAACAAGAAGGGAACCAAAGCACCCTACATCAGATTGGAGACTGCCGATAATTACGAAAATTCTCCAACAACCGTTTGTCAAATTGTCACAGCAAATTGGCCTGAGAATAGCCTGTTGAAGAATAACGAGCGTCGGAGTGACGGTGACACGGACACGGATTCAGAGCCCTCAACTTCAATTTAAAGAAATTATTTTCGGGTCAATTTTGGGGCCTATACATTACAGGCAGAGACGCTTCATCGGAAAATAAATGTGGTTAAAGAGTCTGTATTATATGTCAAATAAGTAAACACATTGTCTTTAATATCATAAAATGGATTTGTCTATCAGAGATGAAATATATTAATGTTAGTTTTGTCAAACATTGTGAGTTGTTCATTTACAAACCGAGATTATTGAAACAATCTTGCTTACTGTTAAAAAAGTAAGACAAATAAGTAAGACAAATGTTGATCGTCGAATGAGGGAAAAAAATGTAAAGACCAATTTCTCCTAACGCCACATATCAGAATCAATAGACGATTTAACGCAGCGGTATAGATTAATTATTTCCCCAGACAAAGTTAGAGTCTTCTGAACTTCTAATTAAAATAATTGCAGGTGTTGACAATTCTTAACAATGTAGACGACAATTATTTATAATTACAAATCGGTTTTCATTTTCCTGGAATAAAAAGCCACCCTCAAGCTCTTAGATGAATATTTAAAAAGGTAGAATGAATTTTTAACGCCTAGGGTAAGCCAAATACAGTTCGAATATTCGCATTATCCCTTCGACAACTCATCAAATACAGAATGGACATAACGAACATTCCCTACTATAGTGTTGTCAGAAGATTACGAACCATATCAGGACAAAATCTTTCTAATCCAGAGTGGCTCAATAACTTGATTAGATTCATTAATATTTTTTCTATCGCTTGTGGACTAATATTACAGGTAAGAAAATATCTCCACAGTAGAAAAACTGTTTTCAATTAGAATTTGACTTCGGTATTATAAAATAGAACAAAATTACGATTTACTACCAATTGTGGCACGAAATTAGTACCTTTTTTAACAGTGTTGTACATAGACGGAAATATTTTATATGTCTTAATATTAGATTATAGGAATAATGGAAAAATTTGGTAATATGGATATGTTAATCTACTGCATACCACCATTGTGCTATGAGTCAACAAGTCTGGCTATTTCAATCACCAATGCTATAAAACTAAAACAAGTATTTAAATTTTAGTTCTTAATTTCTCCAGCCAAGTAAATAGAATAAACTTGTATTTTTTCATAAACTAACGTGTATTTTAGATAAACGATATTTTTTCGAAAATAAAAAATGACTGGGATCTATCGACAGAGCGTGAAAGTAAAATTCTTCACAAACATGGAAGAAAGTGCAGATTTTATACCATTTTTTACTGGTGTAATGTTCAAATAAACTGAAAATATTTAGAGAAAATTTCAACAAAAAAACATCTAACAATCATCGATATACTATTTTTTTAGCTGTTCTCTATGGGAATATGGTAACATACCTGATATCATATACATTGCCTGTAATATCGTACTTTATGGCAGCTGATGACGAATCAAGAGAACGACCTTATATGCTTCACTTTGGTCTAGCTTCAAAAATGAATTTCAACATTGTTTTAATTTATAGTTATATGCTTGGGGCCATTTGCACCTTTGAAATTTGTTTTGGAGATTTGATATTTTTAGTGTTCCTCGAGCATGCGAGTGCAGTGTTTGAAATTATAGGGTAACGTACATCAAAATATTAATTTTCATTGTAATTTTAAAAATTACATGTATTTCTATCTCTGAAATTGGGTAACTTAGTGTATTTGTAAATATTGTTTTGATCCACAGAGACAGACTGTATTTGGTGATAAACGATAGTCCTGATTCATATAACGATGTAAATGTGCAAAAGGAACTTCATAATAAAATTAAAAACTGCGTGGACAAGCACAGAGAACTGCTAATGTTGGTATTACCATTTTTTTTTATTATTTCCAAGCTAATCAGGGTTGCCACGCTTTTACCCTTTTTAAATTCCCTGACTTTTCCAGATTTTACAGGTTAAGAAACAGAATTTTTTCAGGTTTTTAAAACCATATTTATTATTATTTAAAAAATTGTAAAACATCAATAACTTTAATTTTCAATAAATATTAATTATTATTTTTTCATATAAAAATTAGGATTTTCAAAAATTCAATTATTTTTTGTATCTTTTATTATTTATTCCTGAAAGAATTAAATTATTTTTAAAAATACCAATGAAATTCTTATATTACAATTCAATTTTTTTAAAAATAACTTTAATAACATCTTCGTAGAAATTTAGTTAATTTCAAAAATTTATCAAACTTCAATTATTTTCAATGTCTACTATTTCAATAAAATTTCACACAACAATTCAATTATTTAAAAAGAAATTTTAAGAAAATTAGTTTCAAGAATTTAATTATTCTTTAAGCGAACGTAATTCTTCGCAAAAAATCCAATTATGTTGCAAAATTACCAAAGATTCCCGACAAAATTTAAATTATCTTTATAAATGAAATGTATAACAAAATTTTTCTCCGAAATTCAATTATTTCTAAAAAATTTTAATAAAATTTGTGCCAGAGTTTCAATTATTTTTAATATACAAAATTTTCATCAAATTTCTCAAAAAATGCAATTCATTAAAAAAAAATTTATTACAATTTTATAAAGAATTCAATTATTTGAAAATTTGTTGATAAAGTTTAATTATTTAATAAAATGTTTGTTTTTAGAGTTAAATATATGAATTCTCGTTAAATTTTCTAATAACAATTTTTTAATAAAATATTCAATTATAGTCGAAAATTGTTACTGAAATTTATTTTCAAATCAATATTTATTAGAAAGTTCTTCAAGAAATCAATTATTTAACTGTAAAAATAAACAACTTATTAAATAATAATTGAATGTTTCTAAAATTTGAATTTATTATTTTTAAAAATTTAAATAAAATTCTTGTCGGAATGTCAATTATTTTTAATTAACAAAATTTTTATCAAATTTCTCGAAAGATGCAATTATTTAAGAAAAACTATATTAAAAGTTTTTAAAAGAATTTAATTATTATTTAAAAATTTGTTGTTAAAGTTCTTAATGAAAATTGAATTTTTAGAAACATTTCATTATTATTTAATAAAATGTTTGTTTTAGAGTTAAATACATGAATTCTCAAAGAATTTTCTAATAAATAAATATTTATTTTTTAATATGCAAAATTTTCATTAAATGTCTCGAAAAATTTAATTATTTAAAAAAAAATTATTAAAGTTTTGTAAAGAATTCAATTATTTGAAAATTTGTTGATAAAGTTTAATTATTTAATAAACTGTTTGTCTTTAGAGTGAAAAAATAAATTCTCGTAGAATTTTCTATAATAACAATTTTTTAATATAATATTCAATTATAATCCAAAATTGGAACTGAAATTTATTCTTAAATCAGTATTTATTAGAAAATTCTACAAGAAATTAATTATTTAACTATAAAAATAAACAATTTATTAAATAATAATTGAATGTTTCTAAAAATTGAATTTTTTATAATGAATTTTATCAAAATTTAATTATTTTGTTTTTTATTGTTAAACATAACTAATATTATTATTATTATTAAATTATTATTATTAATATACTTTATTGCCAAGAGACAAATTTAATAAAAAATTTTAATAATTTCATTTTTTGAGAAATTTGATGAAAACTTTGTATATTAAAAATAATTGAATTTTTTAGAAAAATTTAATTATTAATAAAAACAATTTAAAATTTTAATAAAAATGTTTAATTTTGACAAGAATTTTCAGGTTTTCAGGTTGTGCGTGGCAACCTTGCTAATCTATCGGTTGTGGTATTACAATCGTTTCACTATAATGCAATATAATAATTATAAATATTAAAAGGCGAATTAGCAAAAGTGTTTGCAAACTAATTAAAGTATTTTTCTTAACAAGATTTATAAAGAGTATTCATGAAATTTTTTCCACTACCTATCTTTTTGTATTTGGATTTAGTATCATACATCTGAGTGTCACATTAGTTCAGGTACATTTCTAAAAATAATAAATTCTTGACAACGATTATCAGTTTAGTTTTTAATTTAATGATTCGATTTAGTACATCATCAGTGCAGATACTGCCGTTGGAAACGTAAGATTTGGAGTCTACACAATAGCACAAATACTTCATATTTTTCTATTAACTGTGCCAACTCAACATTTATCAGATCAAAGCAGTTGTCTCTTTACTTACATGTATTTACATCTAAAATTATATTTTTTCATTTAAAAATTAGAGTTAAGCCTAAACTGAATTTTGATCTTTAAACTATTATCTAGTACTCACAAAGAATTTGCCTATTTTGATAATATGATTTTAACTCATACCGGAAATTTAAAAAAAAAACCTTTTCTTACAGATGCACATCAAATTGGTACAATTTATCAAATCAGACAAAGAAATTGCTACTTATAATAATGAGAAGAGGAAACGAACCCACAAACTTTATAGTCGGCAGAATATTTACACTTTCAGTACAATTTTTTACAGCGGTATGTGAATATTTCTTTAAAACAATAATAAATTCTCAGTGGGACTAAATGTTCAAATAATTTGAAAGTTGATAATAAAATTGTTTTTAAATGTTAAAGATTCTTCGAACATCGGTTTCGTACTTTACTGTTCTGAGGTCTGTGAGAGAATAAGTAAGAGAAGTCAACACATAATGCTAATATTGGAAATTAGAATTAATCATTAAACACTATTTTATTGACAAATGCCTTTCTAATATGTATGTTGTGTCGCAATAATGATTTAAATAAAACTCATTTTTAGTCATAAATTGTCTTTTAGTTATTTATACAAAGCATAGTGGAAACGGAATTTTGAAACTTGACGAAAAGAGTTAGAATTGTAATTCTGCTTTTAGATAGACTGAACTACCGCCAACACAAAAATAGTTCAAGATTTACATAGGTGAAGATTATGAGAAGAATAATTTTCAATCTTTCCAAATCCGTAAGATTTAGGACTTTTATTTTTGCCCAAAATATCATTGTTTGAGTGAAGCTTCGCCAAACAGTAAATTGACGTAAAGGAAACTTAAAAATGTGTCACTGAAAAGGACGCAAAGACTAATTTCTCCTAACGCCAAGTATCAGAATCAATAAACGCTTTAATGCAGCGGTATAGATGATTTGTTTCCCCAGACAAACCTAAAGACTTTTTAACATCTAATTAAAATAATTGCAGGTGTTGACAATTCATAACAGTTACAATGTAGAGGGCAATTATTTATAATTACAAATCGGTTTTACTTTTCCAGGAATAGTTCTCTTAAGCTCTTAGGTGAATATTTAAAAAAGCAGCATGAATTTTTAACGTCGAGGGTAACTCGACTGCAGTTTTAATATTCGCATTTCGCCTTCGACAACTCATCACGTACAGAATGGACATAACGAACATTCCCTACTATAGTGTTGTCAAACGATTACGAACTATATCAGGGCAAAATCTTTCTAATCCAGAGTGGCTCAATCACTTGATTAGATTCTTTAATATTTTTTGTATCGCTTGTGGACTAATATTACAGGTAAGAAAATATCCTCACAGTAGAAAAACTGTTTTCAATTAGAATTGATTTCGGTATTATAAAATAGAACAAAATTACGATTTACTACCAATTGTGGCACGAAATTAGTACCTTTTTTAACAGTGTTGTACATAGACAGAAATATTTGATGTGCGTCATAATATTAGATTGCAGGAATAATGGAAAAATTTGGTAATATGGATATGATAATCTACTGCATACCACCATTGTGCTATGAGTCAACCAGTCTGGCTATTTCACTCACCAATGCTATAAAACTAAAACAAGTATTTAAATTTCCCATTATTAATTTCTCTAGCCAACTAAATAGAATAAACTTGTATTTTTCGATAAACTAACGTGTATTTTAGATAAACCATATTTTTTCGAAAATAAAAAATGACTGGGATGTATCGACAGAGCGTGAAAGTAACATTCTTCACAAATATGGAAGAAAGTGCAGATTTTATACCATTTTTTACTGGTGTAATGTTCAAATAAACTGAAAATATTTAGAGAAAATTTAAAAAACAAAAATCTAATAATCTTCGATATACTGTTTTCAGTTGTTCTCTATGGGAATCTTGTAATATACCTGATATCATACACATTTCCTCTAATATCGTACTTTATGGAACCTGCTGACGAATCAAGAGAACGACCTTATATGCTTCACTTTGGTCTAGTTTCAAAAGTAAATTTCAACATTGTTTTAATTTATAGTTATATGCTTGCGACCATTTGCACCTATGAAATTTGTTTTGGAGATTTGATATTTTTAGTATTCCTCGAGCATGCGAGTGCAATGTTTGAAATTATAGGGTAACGTATATGAAAATATTAATTTTCATTGTAATATTAAAAATTACAGGTATTTCTATATATGAAATTGGGTAATTTAGTGTATTTGTAAATATTTTTTGATCCACAGAGACAGACTGTATTTGGTGATAAACGATAATCCTGATTTATATGACGATGTTAATGTGCAAAGGAAACTTCATCATAAAATTAAAATCTGCGTGGAGATGCACAGAGAACTGCTAATGTTTGTATTACCATTTTTTTTATTATTTCTGAGCTAATCAGGGTTGCCACGCTTTTACCCTTTTTAAATTCCCTGAATTTTCCAGGTTAAAAAACAGAATTTTTCCAGGATTTTAAAACTATATTTACTATTGTTTCGAAAATTGTTGTAAAACATGACAAACTTAATTTTTCGATAAATATTTAATTATTACTTTTTCGTATAGAAATTAAAATTATCACAAATTTAATTATTTTTTATCTTTTATTACTTATTCCTTGATGAATTAAATTATTTTCAAAACTTCCAATGCAATTCTTATGTGACAATTCAATTTTTTTAAAAATAATTTTAATAACATCTTCATAGAAATTTATTTAAATTCAAAAATTCCTCAAAGTCTTCCTTAAACTTCAATTATTTCCAATGTCTACTATTTAAAAAGAATTAATAAAAGAATTCAATTATTTAAAGAGACATCTTAATAAAATTAGTTTCAAGAATTCGATTATTTTCAAAGCTAACGTAATTCTTCGCAAAAGATTCCAATTATGTTCCAAAATAACCAAAAATTCCCGTCAAAATTCAAATTATCTTTATAAATGAAATGTATAATGAAATTATTCTACGAAATTCAAATATTTCTAAAAAATTTCAATAAAATTCTTGTCAGAATTTCAATTATTTTTAAAACACAAAATTTTCAACAAATTTCTCGAAAAATGCAATTATTTAAAAAATTCTACTAAAATTATTGTAAAGAATTCAATTATTTGAAAATTTTTAAATAAAGTTTAAGTATTTAATAAAATATTTGTTTTTAGAGTTAAATATATGAATTCTCGTAGAATTTTCTAATAAAATTTTTTAATACAATATACAATTATAATCGAAAATCGTAACTGAAATTTATATTAAATTAATATTTATTAGAAAATTCTACAAGAAATTAATTATTTAACTATAAAAATAAACAATTTATTAAGTAATAATTAAGTGCTTCTAATAATTGAATTTTTATAATGAATTTTATCAAAATTTAAGTATTTCATTTTTTATTATTAAACATAACAAATATTATTATTATTATTATTATTATTATTTATTGTGAAGAGACAAATTTTAAAAAATGTTAACAATAGTTTCATTTTTTTTGGAGAAATTTGATGAAAATTTTGTATATTAAAAATAATTGAATTTCAGAGATAAATTTTATTATTTATGAAGACAATTTAAAATTTAAACAAAATTTTTTTATTTTGACAAAAATTTTTGGAAATTTTTAAATATAATTAAATTTTTAAATAGAATTATATTACATTTGAAAATAATTGAACTGAATATTTAACTAAAATTATATTTCAAGAATAAATACAATTGAAAAACAGCAATTTTCCAGGATTTCGATCAAAATTCCTTGAGTTTTCAAGGTTTTTTCAATTTTTATACAATTCCCTGACATATCTAGGTTTTTCAAGTTTCCAGATTGTGCGTGGCAATCCTGCTAATCTATCGGTTGTAGTAAAAAAAAACGTTTCACTATAATGCAATATAGAAATTATAAATATTAAAATGAAAATAGCAAAAGTGTTGCATACTAATTGGAAATATTCTTCTTAACAAGATTTATAGAGAGTATTCATGAAATATTTTCCACTACCTATCTTTTTGTATTTGGATTTAGTATTATACATCTGAGTGTCACATTAGTTCAGGTACATTTCTAAAAATAATAAATTCTTGACAATGATTATCAGTTTAGTTTTTAATTTAATGATTCGATTTAGTACATCATCAGTGCAGATACTGCTTTTGGAAACGTAAGATTTGGAGTCTACACAATAGCACAAATACTTCATATTTTTCTACTAACTGTGCCAACTCAACATTTATCAGACCAAAGCAATTGTCTCTTCACTTACATGTATTTATATCTAAAAGTATATTTTTTTCATTTAAAAATTAGAGTTAAGCCTAAACTGAATTTTGATTTTTAAACTATTATCTAGTATTCATAAAGAATTTGCCTATTTTGATAATATGATTTTAACTCATACCGGAAATTAAAAAAAAAAACCTTTTCTTACAGATGCACATCAAATTGGTACAATTTATCAAATCAGACAAAAAAATTGCTACTTATAATAATGAGAAGAGGAAACGAACCCACAAACTTTATTATCGGCAGAATATTTACACTTTCAGTACAATTTTTTACAGCGGTATGTGAAACATTCTTTAAAGCAATAATAAATTCTCAGTGGAACAAAATGATTAAATAATTTAAAAGTTGTTAATAAAATTGTTTTTAAATCTTAAAGATTCTTCGAACATCGGTTTCTTACTTTACTGTTCTGAGGTCCGTGAGAGAATAAATAAAGGAATTCAACACATTATGTTACTCAATATTGGAAATAAGAATTAATCATTAAACACTATTTTATTGACAAATGCCTTTCTAATATGTATGTTGTGTCGCAATAATGATTTAAATAAAACTCATTTTTAGTCATAAATTGTCTTTTAGCTATTCATACAAAGCATAGTGGAAACGGAATTCTGAAACTTGACGAAAAGAGTTAGAATTCTGCGCTTATGGATCTACTGAACTACCGTCAGCACAAAAATAGTTCAAGATTTACTTAGGTGAAGATTATGAGAAGAAAAATTTTCAATCTTTCCAAATGCGTAAAATTTAGACCTTTTATTTCTGTCCAAAATATCATTGTTTGAGTGAAGCTTCGCCAAACGGTAAATTGACGTAAAGAAAACTTAAAAATGTGTCACTGAAAAGGATGTAAAGATATATGTAACTGTACAGGACGTCTTCCTTGTAGCAAAGAAAAGATACTTCTGTGCAGTATCTAAAGAAAGAAGAACTAAAGACTAATTTCTTCCAAAAGCCACATCAGAATCAATAAACGCTTTAATGCAGCGGTATAGATTAATTGTTTCCCCAGACAAACCTAAATACTTTTTAACTTCTAATTAAAATAATTACAGGTGTTGACAATTCTTAACAGTTACAATGTAGAGGGCAATTATTTATAATTACAAATCGGTTTTCATTTTCCTGGAATAAAAAGCTCTCGTAAGCTCTTAGATGAATATTTAAAAAAGCAGCATGAATTTTTAACGCCGAGGGTAAACCAACTTCAGTTCTAATATTCGCATTTTCCCTTCGACAACTTAGTGCACATCACATAAAGAATGGACGTAACAAAGATTCCATACTATAGTGTCATAAGTCCAATGCTAAAAATGTCAGGACAAAGTCTATTCTGTCCAAAGTGGTTTAATAACACAATGAAAGTCTTCAACGTTCTTGTTATTGCTTCGGGAATGACTTTACAGGTATAGCAGGAAATTTTTATTAGAAAACAAAGTCTGATATTAACAAACATAATCAGTTTGCAGGATTGATAGAACAATTTGGTAATATGGATTTGTTATTAAAGTGCATACCACCATTTTGTTATGAGGCAATGAGTATAATTCTAACCATCAATAACAGTATGAAGCTAAAACAAGTAATCTACATTTTTCATTATCCAAACATTATTTCTTTCTTTTCTTGCAAATGGAAACTAGTCAAAAAAATCTCTTTCTCTTAGATAAATGTTATTTTCCTGAAAATACAAGAAGATTGGAATATATCGTTTGAGCGTGAAATTGATATTCTTCATAGATATGGAAGACAGTGCAGAATATGCATCATTTTATACATTCGTAAATAGATGTTATTTAGAAATATTTGGGGAAATTATAATTTTAACAAAACTTTTAACATTTTGTCGATATTATTTCCAGTTGCTTTGTATGGAAATGTTGTAATCTACATGATAACATATTTTATTCCCGTAATGACGAAACTGTTGCAAAAATCCGACAAATCACTGATTTATATGTTTGAATTTGGACTTATTCCGAGAACACATTACTACAACATTGTTTTGATTTATAGCTATTTACTTTCAACCGTTTGTACTAATGAAATTGTTCTCGGGGATTCGCTGTTTTTAATATTCCTCGAACATGCCAGTGCAATGTTTGAAATTATAGGGTAATGTAGATAAAATTTTAAACATTAAAAATTTTATAAATTGCTAAATTGGAATGTTTACTATTCACAGGGACAGACTCTATTCCATCATAAATGACAATCCTGATTCATGCGATAATGTTAATGTACAAAAGAAACTCCATTGTGAAATTAAAATCTGCGTGAAAATGCACAGAGAAGTTCTAATGTAAGTATATCTGTATAATTCAAAATTGAAACTATAAATATTAAAATGAAAATAGCAAAAGTGTTTGCATACTAATTGAAAAAATTTTACTTAACAAGATTTATAGAGAGTATCCAGGAAATATTTTCGACTACCTATCTTTTTGTATTTGGGTTAAGTATCATAGATTTGAGTGTCACATTAGTTCAGGTATGTTTCTATAAATAATAAATACTTTACAAGGACAATTAGTTTAGTTTTTAATTTCTTGATTCTGTTTAGTACATGATGAGTGTACACAATCCTGATGGTAACGTTAGATTTGGAATATATACAGTTGCACAAGTGCTTCATATTTTTTTGCTAACACTACCAACCCAACATTTATCGGACAGCAGTTGTAGTTTGTTTACCAACATGTATGCACAAATTTCTGCAATTATTCATTTGGTTTTTAAAAATTAAAGTTGCAAAAATAATTTCTACTCCTTAAGGTTTTGGAGAAATTTTATTTTATGCTTCAATTATAATATTAATACTATAATTATAATATTAATGCTACAAATATAATATTAATACTACAATTCTAATATTATTATAAATTTTTCTTACTTATTTAAAACAAGGTTGACACGCTTTTACCCTTTTCAAATTCCCTGACTTTTCCAGGTTTTCCAGGTTAAAAAACAGAATTTTTCGAGGTTTTTACAACTGCATTTATTAATATTTAGAAAATTATTGTAAAACATCAATAACTTCATTTTTCGATAAATATTTAATTAATATTTTTTCGTATAGAAATTAAGATTATTAAAAATTCAATTATTTTTTATCTTTTATTATTTATTCCTCAAAGAATTAAATTATTTTTAAAAAATCCAATGAAATTCTTATGTGACAATTCAATTTTTTTAAAAATAATTTTAATAAATTCTTCGTAGAAATTTAGTTACTTTTAAAAATTTCTCAAACTTCAATTATTTTCAATGCCTACTATTTCAATAAAGTTTCACACAACAATTCAATTATTTAAAGAGAAATTTTAATAAAATTAGTTTCAAGAATACAATTATTTCCAAAGCAAACGTAATTCTTTGCAAAAAATCCAATTATGTTGCAAAATTACCAAAGATTCCCGACAAAATTTAAATTATCTTTATAAATGAAATGTATAACAAAATTTTTCTCCGAAATTCAATTATTTCTGAAAAATTTTAATAATATTCGTGCCAGAGTTTCAATTATTTTTAATATATAAAATTTGAATCAAATTTCTCTAAAAATGCAATTAATTAAAAAAAAATTTATTAAAATTTTGTAAAGAATTCAAATACTTGAAAATTGTCAATAAAGTTTAATTATTTAATAAAATGTTTGTTTTTAGAGTTAAATATATGAATTCTGGTAGAATTTTCTAATAACAATTTTTTAATACAATATACAATTATAATCGAAAATCGTAACTAAAATTTATATTAAATTATATAATAATTGAATGTTCCTAAAAATTGAATTTTTATAATAAATTTTATGAAAATTTAATTATTTTGTTTTTTATTATTAAACAGAACTAAAATTATTACTACTATTATTTATTGTTAAGAGAGAAATTTTAAAAAAAATTTAACAATAATTTCATTTTTCGAGAAATTTGATGAAACTTGTGTAAATTTTAAAAGTAATTGAATTTCGGATAAAAATTTTATTATTTATAAAAATAATTGAATTTAATATTTAACTAAAATTATATTTCAAGAATAAATGTAATTAAAAAAACAACAATTTTCCAGGATTTCGATCAAAATTCCCTTACTTTTCAAGGTTTCAATTATAATTTATAATTGAACATTATAATTTTGGAACATAATTATGTTCCAAAATTATCAAAAATTCCAGTCAAAATTTAAATAATCTTTATAAACGACTTACAATCAATATATAATTGATACGGAAGCGAACTTAACGCGTAATCCAAAACTCTTCTGGAAATTTGTTAAAAATAATAAAAAAATTTCAACTTTTCCAGATGAAATGTATCTTTGTCAAAGTAAAGCAAATAACAGTTTGAGTATTGCTAACCTTTTTGCTGATTTTTTCAAATCAGTTTATAACCTATCTGATAATAGTACCCGTTTTCCAGTTGAGTTTGGTGAGATTGTTGATCTAAGTTTTAATGAGATTTCTAAGAGGGACATTGAGATTAAAATACGAGCTTTAAACAATAACAAGGGGCCGGGCCATGATAATATACCAGTCTCTTTTTTGAAGTCGTGTTGCTCCTCGATTGTTGACCCACTTTTACTAATATTTAATTACTCTTTGAAATTTGGATATTTCCCAGACTATTGGAAGTTGGGCATAATTTCACCTATCTTCAAAAGTGATGATAAATCGAATATAAAGAATTATAGACCTATAACTATCCTCAGCACTATTCCGAAATTATTTGAAAGTTTAATTTATGACCAAATGTATTTTGCCTTTAAAAATGTTTTAGTTGAGGAGCAGCACGGGTTCAGAAGAGGACGTTCTTCTTTAACTAATTTGTGCATTTATACTCAGTATCTGTCAAGCGCCTTGGATGCTGGTTTGCAGGTTGATGCAATTTATACCGATTTCTCAAAGGCGTTTGACAAAATTGATCACAATGTCCTTCTTTGCAAGCTTCGTGCCTATGGTGTTTCGGATTTGGCTTTGAAATGGTTGGCTTCCTACCTGTGTGACCGACGACAAGTTGTTAGAGTGAATGGGACCTTTTCATATGAATTTTTTTCAACTTCTGGTGTTCCGCAGGGCTCTCATCTTGGTCCTCTTCTCTTTCTTATTTTTATGAATGATATTAATAGTTGTTTCTTTAATAGTAAATTTCTCATTTATGCTGATGATTTAAAAATATTTAAAGTTATTCAATCTTTGTTTTGTACTTATGAACTACAGGATGATCTGGATAGAGTCTACTTGTGGTCCACCAAGAATTTTTTGCCATTAAATATAAATAAGTGCTATATAATGTCATTTCATAGAAAAACTAAAGTAATAAATTTCTATTATAATATTAGTGGAGCACCACTTGAGAAGGTTCATCGACAGCGAGATTTGGGACTGATGTTGGACCCTGCTCTCACGTATAATGATCACATTGATTTTGCTATTGGTAAATCTTTGAAAGCTCTCGGTCAGATTGTGCGATCTGGTTCAGTCTTTTTTAATCTGCGCGTTCTCAGGATTCTGTTCTTTGCTCTTGTCAGGCCACACATGGATTTTTTATCACAAATATACTTTCCCCAGTACGAATATCAGAAGGTGAGGCTTGAGAGAGTTCAGAACATTTTCTTGAGATTTGCTGCTAGACAGCTTAGTGTGCCTTATGACTATTTTAGTCATGATTATGAGGAGTTGCGGTCGCAGTTTAGGATTCCTTCAATTCGTAGTAGATTTTTAAAGAGCGATTTGGAATTTTTTTATGGAATCCTAAATGGAAAGATAGATTGTCCATCATTATTGTCTGGAATTTCGCTGTCAGTTCCTTACATATTTTTAAGAAACAGAGCAATTTTTAAAGTGCCTTTCAGTCGCACAAATTTGGGAAGCAACTCACCTCTTACTCGGCTTTGTCGAGAGGCTAATCATGCCCAAAGTGTAGACTTTTTTAATGTTTCTAAAAGTCGATTTGCGCAGGAGCTTTTAAATCACTTAAATAGCAAAACTTAACTAACTTTGTTCAATTTTTCATACACGTTTTGTTATTGATTGAGTAATATTTACAGCGCTATTCTTTTATTTGTAATGAATATGTGTCTTTTTCTCTTTTATAAAGGGTATGATTTTGTAAACCCGTTTATAATAATAAATAAAATAAATAAAATAAACAAGAAAATTTTTCTCCGAAATTTAGTTATTTTTAAAAATTTAAATAAAATTCTTGTCGGAATGTCAATTATTTTTAATTAACAAAATTTTTATCAAATTTCTCAAAAAATGCAATTATTTAATAAAAACTATATTAAAAGTATTTAAAATAATTTAATTATTATTTTTAAAAAATTTGTTGTTAAATTTTTAATCAACCTTGAATTTGTTATAGAAACATTCCATTATTATTTAATAAAATGTTTGTTTTAGAGTTAAATACATGAATTCTCGTATTATTTGTATAGAAATTACGATTTTTAAAAAACCAATTTTTTTTATTCTTTATTATTTATTCCTCGAAGAATTCAATTTTCAAAAATTTCAATGAAATTCTTATGTGACAATTCACTTTCTTTAAAAATAATTTTAATATCATCTTCGTAAAAATTTAGTTAATTTAAAAATTTCTCAAGCTTTAATTATTTTCAAAGTCTACTATCTTAATAAAATTTCACACAATTCAAATATTTAATAAGAAATTTTCATAAAAATATAGTATTCAATTGGATTTTTGTAATGAATTTTATCAAAATTTAATTATTTTGTCTTTTATTATTAAACATAAGTAATATTATTATTATTTATTGTTAAGGGACAAATTAAAAAAAAAATTTAACAATAATTTCATTTTTCGAGAAATTTGATGAAAATTTTGTACTTTAAAAATAATTAAATTTCGGAGAAACATTTTATTAGGACTTTTAAAGACAATTTCAAATTTAAATAAACATTTTCAATTCTTCTTGAAATCTAATTTTAAATATTCAATTCCAATTATTTTCAAACGTAATATAATTCTACACAAAAATTTTATTACGTTTGAAAATAATTGGAATTGAATATTTAAGTAAAATTAGATTTCAAGAATAGATACAATTAAAAAACAGCAATTTTCCAGAATTTTGATCAAAATTCCCTGACTTTTCAAGTGTTTTTCAATTTTTATATATTTCCCTGACATTTACAAATTTTCAAGGTTTCCATGTTGCATGACAATCCTGTAAAAGTGTTTTTTCCAAGTTCTTAAAAAATTAACTTTTTACAGATATACAGCAAATTGGTACAATTTGTCAAATAAATCAAAACAACTGTTACTTATAATAATGAGAAGAGGAACTGAGCCAACAAATCTTATTGTTGGCAGAATATTTAAACTTTCAGTACAATTTTTCACAGGGGTATGTAAATTTTTAGAGGAAGAATTTTTTTATACAAATTACTAGACAAGAAAGTGGTGAAATTAATCCTTTTTCTTCTCAAAGGTTCTTCGAACATCTATTTCGTATTTCACTGTTCTGCGATCTGTGAGGGAATAATGAGTTACACCACTTGGGTTACGATAAAATTTGGAATATCGGGAATTTTTTTTTTTCATGTAGCAGTAGAATTTAGTAAACCGTCTATAAAAATTTAGTAGAATTTATCATGTTTGAATACTATGTTTTTGTAATTCTTTTCTAAAAGTTCTTGTTGCTTCTTTATGTCGTAATCAATTTAAATAAAATATCTTATTTACATGATCATAAATAGTGTACAATTTTTTTAGTTCATACCAATTTTCCGTAACTGTTATTTCGACTTTTAAAATATTTACTATTTGGTAATGGAATTAAATATACAGTACAAATTTTCGAAACACAATTAAGAGTACTTGTTCCAAGAATTCGGAGAATCTGTGAAGACGATAAAATGATTTTGAAGAGTGACAATATCAACAGCGAACCATCTTCCAAAATCTCATGTTTGCAGATCTGTTTGTCATTATAGAACAGTACAAAAATACAAAGATACGGAAGAACTTTTTTCGAAGTGTTATAAGGGCAGAAACCAGAATAGTCTTTCTTGTACATCTAGGTACGTACAACTGGCAGTACGTAGTGTCGAAAAAAAGACTAATTTCTCCTAAAGCCAAGTATCAAAATCAATAGTCGATTTAATGCAGCGGTGTAGATTCATTGTTTCCCCAGACAAAGTTAAAGACTTTTTAACTTCTAATTAAAATAATTACAGGTGTTGACAATTCATAACAGTTACAATGTAGAGGACAATTATTTATAATTACAAATCGGTTTTACTTTTCCTGGAATAGTTTTCTTAAAAGCTCTTAGATGAATATTTAAAAAAGCAGCATGAATTTTTAACGCCGAGGGTAAGCCAAATACAGTTCGAATATTCGCATTATCCCTTCGACAACTCATCAAGTACAGAATGGACATAACGAACATTCCCTACTATAGTGTTGTCAGACGATTACGAACTATATCAGGACAAAATATTTCTCATTCTAAGTGGCTCAATCACTTGATTAGATTCTTTAATATTTTTTCTATCGCTTTTGGACTAATATTACTGGTAATAAATTATCTTTACAGTAGAAAAAAGTTACCAATCAGAATTTAGTTCGGTATTATAAAATAGAAGAATATTACGATTTAGTACCAATCGGTACGGAATTTGTACATTTTTAACAGTGTTGTAAATAGACAGAAATAATTTAAATGCGTCATAATATTAGATTGCAGGAGTAATGGAAAAATTTAGTAATATGGATATGTTAATCTACTGCATACCACCATTGTGCTATGCGTCAACCAGTCTGGCTATTTCACTCACCAATGCTATAAAACTAAAACAAGTATTTAAATTTTAGTTCTTAATTTCTCCAGCCAAGTAAATAGAATAAACTTGTATTTTTCGATAAACTAACGTGTATTTTAGATAAACGATATTTTTTCGAAAATAAAAAATGACTGGGATGTATCGACAGAGCGTGAAAATAACATTCTTCACAAATATGGAAGAAAGTGCAGATTTTATACCATTTTTTACTGGTGTAATGTTCAAATAAACTGAAAATATTTAGAGAAAATTTCAACAAAAAACATCTAATAATCTTCGATATACTATTTTTTAGTTGTTCTCTATGGGAATCTTGTAATATACCTGACATCATATACATTTCCTCTAATATCGTACTTTATGGCAGCTGCTGACGAATCAAGAGAACGTCCTTATATGTTCCACTTTGGTCTAGTTTCAAAAGTAAATTTCAACATTGTTTTAGTTTATAGTTATATGCTTGCGACCATTTGCACCTATGAAATTTGTTTTGGAGATTTGATATTTTTAGTGTTTCTCGAGCATGCGAGTGCAATGTTTAAAATTATAGGGTAAATGAAAATATTAATTTTCCTTGTAATATTAAAAATTACAGGTATTTCTATGTATGAAATTGGGTAATTTAGTGTATTTGTAAATTTTTTTTGTTCCACAGAGACAGACTATATTTGGTGATAAACGATAATCCTGATTTATATGACGATGTTAATGTGCAAAGGAAACTTCATCATAAAATTAAAATCTGCGTGGAGATGCACAGAGAACTGCTAATGTTTGTATTACTATTTATTCTATTATTACTGAGCTAATCAGGGTTGCCACGCTTTAATCCTTTTCAAATTCCCTGAATTTTCCAGGTTAAAAAACAGAATTTTTCCAGGGTTTTAAAACTATATTTACTATTGTTTCGAAAATTGTTGTAAAACATCACTAACTTAATTTTTCGATAAATATTTAATTAATATTTTTTCGTATAGAAATCAAAATTATCAAAAATTTAATTATTTTTTATCTTTTATTATTTATTCCTCAAAGAGTTAAATTATTTAAAAAAATTCCAATGAAATTCTTGTGTGACACTTCAATTTTTCTAAAAATAATTTTAATAACATCTTCGTAGAAATTTAGTTAATTTAAAAAATTTCTCAAACTTCAATTACTTTCAATTGTCTACTATTTCAATAAAATTTCGCACAACAATTCAGTTACTTAAAAAGAAATTTTAATGAAACTAGTTTCAAAAATTCAATTATTTTTAAGGTAACGTAATTCTTCGCAAAACATCCAATTATGTTCCAAAATTTCCAAAAATTCCCGACAAAATTTAAATTATCTTTATAAATGAAATGTATAATGAAATTTTTCTACGAAATTCAAATATTTCTTAAAAATTTCAATAAAATTCTTGTCAGAATTTCAATTATTTTTAAAACACAAAATTTTCAACAAATTTCTCGAAAAATGCAATTATTTAAAAAATTCTACTAAAATTATTGTAAAGAATTCAATTATTTGAAAATTTTTTAATAAAGTTTAAGTATTTAATAAAATATTTGTTTTTAGAGTAAAATATATGAATTCTCGTAGAATTTTCTAATAAAATTTTTTAATACAATATTCAATTATAATCGAAAATTGTAATTGAAATTTATTCTTAAATTAATATTTATTAGAAAATTCTACAAGAAATTAATTATTTAACTGTAAAAATAAACAACTTATTAAATAATAATTTAATGTTTCTAAAAATTGAATTTAGTTATTTTTAAAAATTTAAATAAAATTCTTGTCGGAATGTCAAATATTTTTAATTAACAAAATTTTTATCGAATTTCTCGAAAGATACAATTATTTAAGAAAAACTATATTAAAAGTTTTTAAAAGAATTTAATTATTATTTTAAAATTTGTTGTTAAAGTTCTTAATGAAAATTGAATTTTTAGAAACATTTCATTATTATTTAATAAAATGTTGGTTTTAGAGTTAAATACATGAATTCTCAAAGAATTTTCTAATAAATAAATATTTATTTTTTAATATGCAAAATTTTCATTAAATGTCTCGAAAAATTTAATTATTTAAAAAAAATTATTAAAGTTTTGTAAAGAATTCAATTATGTGAAAATTTGTTGATAAAGTTTAATTATTTAATAAAATGTTTGTTTTTAGAGTGAAATAAATAAATTATCGTAGAATTTTCAATAATAACAATTTTTTAATATAATATTCAATTATAATCCAAAATTGGAACTGAAATTTATTTTTATATCAATCGTTCCTAGAAAATTCTACATGAAATCAATTATTTAATTGTAAAAATTAACAATTTATTAAGTAATAAATGCTTCTAATAATTGAATTTTTCTAATAAATTTTATCAAAATTTAACAATTTTGTTTTTTATTATTAAACATAACAAATATTATTATTATTATTATTATTATTAATTATTGTGAAGAGACAAATTTTAAAAAATGTTAACAATTCTTTAATTTTTCGAGAAATTTAATGAAAATTTTGTATATTAAAAATAATTGAATTTCGGAGAAAAATTTTATTATTTACAAAAACAGTTTAAAATTTAAATAAAAATTTTTAATTCTGACAAGAATTTTTGTAAATTTTCAAACATAATTAAAATTTTGTGCATAGAATTATATTACATTTGAAAATAATAGAAATGATTATTTAACTAAAATTAGATTTTAAGAATAAAAACAATTAAAAAACAGCAATTTTCCAGGATTTCGATCAAAATTCCTTGAGTTTTCAAGGTTCTTTCAATTTTTATAGAATTCCCTGACATATCCAGGTTTTGCAAGTTTCTAGATTGTGCGTGGCAACCCTGCTAATCTATCGGTTGTAGTAAAAAATACGTTTTACTATAATCCAATATAGAAATTATAAATATTAAAAGGCGAATAGCAAAAATGTTTGCAAACTAATTAAAATATTCTTCTTAACAAGATTTATAGAGAGTATTCATGAAATATTTTCCACTACCTATCTTTTTGTATTTGGATTTAGTATCATACATCTGAGTGTCACATTAGTTCAGGTACATTTCTAAACATAATAAATTCTTGACAACGATTATCAGTTTAGTTTTTAATTTAATGATTCGATTTAGTACATCATCAGTGTAGATACTGCTTCTGGTAACGTAAGATTTGGAGTCTACACAATAGCACAAATAATTCATATTTTTCTATTAACTGTACCAACTCAACATTTATCAGACCAAAGCAATTGTCTCTTCAGTTACATGTATTTATATCTAAAAGTATATTTTTTCATTTAAAAATTAGAGTTAAGCCTAAACTGAATTTTAATTTTTAAACTATTATCTAGTACTCATAAAAAATTTGCCTATTTTGATAATATGATTTTAACTCATACCGGAAATTAAATAAAACTCCTTTTTTACAGATGCACATCAAATTGGTACAATTTATCAAATCAGACAAAGAAATTGCTACTTATAATAATGAGAAGAGGAAACGAACCCACAAACTTTATTATCGGCAGAATATTTAAACTTTCAGTACAATTTTTTACAGCGGTATGTGAAACATTCTTTAAAAGAAGTAAATTCTCAGTGGAACAAAATGATAAAATAATTTAAAAGTTGTTAATAAAATTGTTTTTAAATCTTAAAGATTCTTCGAACATCGGTTTCGTACTTTACTGTTCTGAGGTCCGTGAGAGAATAAATAAGGGAATTCTACACATTATGTTACTTAATATTGGAAATAAGAATTAATCATTAAACACTATTTTATTGACAAATGCCTTTCTAATATATATGTTGTGTCGCAATAATGATTTAAATAAAACTCATTTTTAGTCATAAATTGTCTTTTAGTTATTTATACAAAGCACAGTGGAATCGGAATTCTGAAACTTGATGAAAAGAGTTAGAATTGTAATTCTGTTTTTAGATAGACTGAACTACTGTTAACACAAAAATAGTTCAAGATTTACTTAGATAAAGATTATCAGATCTAAAATTTCCAATCATTCGAAATCCGTGCGATTTAGGACTTTTATTTTTGCCCAAAATATCATTGTTTGAGTGAAGCTTCGCCAAACGGTAAATTGACGTAAAGGAAACTTAAAAATTTGTCACTGAAAAGGATGTAAAGATATATGTAAAGATATATGTTTCTTGTAGCAAAGGAAATGATACTTTCGTGCAGTATCTAAAGAAAGAAGACCTAAAGACTAATTTCTCCTAAAGCCACGTATCAGAATCAATAAACGCTTTAATGCAGCGGTATAGATTAATTGTTTCCCCAGACAAACCTAAATACTTTTTAACTTCTAATTAAAATAATTGCAGGTGGTTAATTCTTACTAGTTACAATGTAGAAGACAATTATTTATAATTACAAATCGGTTTTACTTTTCCTGGAATAGTTTTCTTAAAAGCTCTTAGATGAATATTTAAAAAAGCAGCATGAATTTTTAACGCGGAGTTAGGGTAACCCAACGTCAGTTTCAATATTCGCATTTTCTCTTCGAACTGTACACATCGCGTACAGAATGGACATAACGAACATTCCCTACTATAACGTTGTGAAACCAATGCTAATTATTACCGGACAAAGTCTACTTAATTCTAACTGGCTCAATAACAGTGTAAAATGCTTTAATTTTCTTGTTATCACTTCTGGAATGATATTACAGGTAATACAAATATGACACTAAAAATATAATCCTAAAAATATGACACTAAAAATATGTCACTAAAAATGTATCACTGAAAATATTACACTAGAGGTAAATATTCAATAGCAGCAATTATCTCATTTTTAATGCAAATATATCTTTAGTTCGCCGGAATGATAGAACAAATTGGCAACATGGATTTGATACTAAAGTGTATACCACCTTTTTGTTATGAAGCAATGGGTCTAATTCTATCAATCAATAACATTATGAAGCTAAAAGAAGTAAATAAACTATTTTATAATATTTTATATAATAAATTATTACTGACCGTTGACCGGCGCTAGAAAATTTCATTTGTTTCAAAAATAGAGGGTATAAAATATAATTCTATTTTACAGATCAACCTTGTTTTCGTGAAAATACAAAAAGATTGGAACATATCTTTAGAGCGTGAAACTAATATTCTTCACAGATACGGAAGACAGTGTAGATTCTACCTAATTGTATACATAAGTAGGTGTGACGGAATCTGTTGTGAAAATGAATGACAAAAAAACGAATCATTTTTGTTACAGTTAGCCTCCATGGTAATGTTCTCATCTACATGATCTCATATTCAATGCCCGTAATCATGAAACTGTTCCAAGAGGTCGATGATTCAAAGGAACTAATCTATATGTTTGAGTTTGGTATCATTCCAAAAACTCACTACAACATTGTTCTGATTTACAGTTATGCACTTGCAACCGTATGCACCTATGAAATTTGTTTTGGAGATTTATTATTTTTAATATTTCTCGAGCATGCGAGTGCAATGTTTGAAATTATAGGGTAACGTATAAAGATATCTTAATCTCTAAAGTATTCTTTATCAACTTCTTTATCAACATTTTTGAAACTATTCTTTTTATTATAAACTATAGTATTCTTTTTATTATAAAGTATTCTTGAGCAGCTTCTTTATCAGTTTTTTGAATGTATTCTTTTTCTTGTAAAGTGAGGTATTCTTTTTATCATAAAGAATATAAACAGATTTTTTTCAGAGATAGACTCTATTCTGTCATAAATGATCATCCTGATTTATGTCATGATGTTAATGTACAGAAGAAATTTCATCGTGAAATTGAAACATGTGTGGAAATGCACAGACAGGTTCTAATGTTTGTATATTTGTATAATTTTATATTGAAACTATAAATATTAAAATGAAAATGGCAAAAGTGATGCAAACTAAAATGTTTTACTTTACAAGATTTATAGATAGTATCCAGGAAATATTTTCCACTACCTATCTTTTTGTATTTGGGTTAAGTATTGTCGATTTAAGCATCACTTTAGTTCAGGTAGGTTGCTTTTGCTATTATGGCTTAGAATAACTTTTAAGTATAGTTTTTAATTTAATTTAGTATTTATTTAATTCAGTATATGATGAGTGTGCAAAATCCGGAAGGAAACATAAGATTTGGAGCCTATACAGTGACTCAAGTGCTTCATATTTTTCTACTAACTCTGCCAACTCAACATTTGTCAGACAGCAGTTGTTGTCTGTTCAGCAACATGTAATTTCTCTAACTTACAAAATTTAAAAGAAACTATAATAAGTACATCAGTTTTTTTAATTCAGCTACCAAAATTTTTAAATTTATTCCAGATTATTTTATAATTCTTAATACTAATCTCATTAAAGTTCTTATTGGTGCTTCTTCCTTAAAACAAATAACTTGATTTTTCTAATCTATTAATTGAATATTACTCCATTTCATCAAACTAATAAATAATAATAATAATAATGACTTTACTATTTACACAATTACCATTTATTTATTTCAATATCATTAACTCTGATTGCAACCAATGTGCTACCTAAACATTCCGTTTGATTTCAATTTCACTTGAAATATGCGTCTTTTCCTTTTCTAACCCAAAAATTAAAAGTATAACTTTGAATAGATACACAGCAAATTGGTACAACTTGTCAAATCAATCGAAAAAATTGTTACTTATAATAATGAAAAGAGGAACTGAACCCACAACACTTGTTGTTGGTAGAATATTTAAACTATCAATACAATTTTTCACAGGGGTATGTGGAAATTACTTTCAATAAAATACTTCAAATAGATATGTACATATGTAGATGAATATTGATAATGAAAAATTTATAATTCTTATAGGTTCTTCGTACTTCGATTTCGTATTTTACTGTACTAAGATCTGTGAGAGAATAAATGAGGAATTACAAACATTGTGTTACTGATGATGATGATATTATTATATTACAATCAATCATTTTTTAATGTTTTAATGTTTATTTCAAAAGCATTTGTGTTATCTAAATGTCTCCGTGATTTTACAGAAAATAAAATTCATTTTAATGTCCTTAAGTAGTTAACCGTATTTTTTATATACTATCTATCTTATATACAATTTTATATACTATCTAACAAACAAAATTTTTGTCTTTCACTAAGAACATTAATAAGAATACTAAGAACAAAAAACACTAAGAACTAAGAACACTAAGAACTAAAAACATTGTAAATCAAATGATTATGCTAAAGTAATCCATTAAAATGGTTCTTCTCAACAATAATACAAGTCAACAAAAAAGGAGAAAATCTTACCAACATAAGAAGAAGAAAATAGATACCACACTGAATTTACGGATAGTACAAAGAAAGTTTCTCAATCTCCAAGAACTACAAGCAGTACGTCTTTAAGGAACAAGTAAATGATTATTGATACATTTTTTTCATTCTTTCAATCCTTATTTCCATTAAATATGTAACTGTATGAAACGTCTTCCTTGTAGCAAAGAAAAGATACTTCTGTGCAGTATCTAAAGAAAGAAGACCTAAAGACTAATTTCATCCAAAGAAACATCAGAATCAATAAACGCTTTAATGCAGCGGTATAGATTAATTGTTTCCCCAGACAAATTTAAATGCTTTTTAACTTCTAATTAAAATAATTGCAGGTGTTCACAATTCTTAACAGTTACAATGTAGAGAACAATTATTTATAATTACAAATATGTTTTACTTTTCCTGGAATACTTCTCTTAAGCTCTTAGCTGAATATTTAAAAAAGCAACATGAATTTTTAACTAGAGTAACCCAACGGTAGTTCTTTTAATTCGCATTTTCCCTTCGAATTGTACACATCACGTACAGAATGGACATAACGAACATTCCCTACTATACTGTTGTGAAACCAACGCTAATTATTACCGGACAAAGTCTACTTAATTCTAACTGGTTCAATAACAGTGTAAAATGCTTTAATTTTCTTGTTATGACTTCTGGAATTATATTACAGGTAATAAAAATATGACACTAAAAGTATGATTCTAAAAATATTACTCTAGAGGCAAATATTCAGTAGAGAAAAATATCCAATATTAAGAGCAAATATAACATCAGTTCACAGGAATGATAGAACAAATTGGTAACATGGATTTAGTACTAAAGTGTATACCACCTTTTTGTTATGCGGCAATGAGTCTAATTCTATCCATCAATAACATTATGAAGCTAAAAGAAGTAAATAAACTATTTTATAATATTTTATATAATAAATTATTACTAACCATTGGCCGGCGTTAGAAAATTTCATTTGTTTCAAAAATGGAGGGTATAAATTATAATTTTTTTTACAGATCAACCTTGTTTTCGGGAAAATACAAAACGATTGGAACGTATCATTAGAGCGTGAAACTAATATTCTGCACAGATATGGAAGACAGTGTAGATTTTACATAATTGCATACATAAGTAGGTGTGTCAGAATCTGTTGTAAAAATTAATGACAAAAAAACGAATCATTTTTGTTACAGCTAGCCTATATGGTAATGTGATAATTTACATGATCTCATTCTCAATGCCCGTAATAATAAAACTTTTTCAAGATGTTGATGATTCAAAGGAACAAGTCTATATGTTTGAGTTTGGTATCATTCCAAAAACTCACTACAACATTGTTTTAATTTACAGTAATGTTGTTGCAACCGTATGCACCTATGAAATTTGTTTCGGAGATTTATTATTTTTAATATTTCTCGAGCATGCGAGTGCAATGTTCGAAATAATAGGGTAACATATAAAGATATTTTAATCTCTAAAGTATTCTTTTTATTATAAAGAATATAAATTGATTTTTTTTCACAGAGAGAGACTGTTTTCTGTCATAAATGATCATCCTGATTTATGTCATGATATTAATGTCCAGAAGAAATTACATCGTGAAATTGAAACATGCGTGGAAATGCACAGACAGGTTCTAATGTTTGTATAATTCAAGATGATTTTTAAAAATCGGAAATAGCAAAAGTAGTGAAAATTAATTGGAATATTTTACTTTAAAAGATTTATAGATAGTATCCAGGAAATATTTTCCACTTCCTATCTTTTTGTATTTGGGTTAAGTATTGTCGATTTAAGCATCACTTTAGTTCAGGTAGATTGCTTTTAATATTATGGCTTATAGAATAACTTTTAAGTTTAGTTTTTAATTTAATTTAGTATTTATTTAATTTAGTACATGATGAGTGTGCAAAATCCGGAAGGAAACATAAGATTTGGAGTCTATACAGTGACCCAAGTGGTTCATATTTTTCTATTAACTCTGCCAACTCAACATTTGTTAGACAGCAGTTGTTGTCTGTTCAAGAACATGTAGAGACTAATTTCTATAATTGCCTTTCTATTTAAATATCAGAATTAAAACATAAGTCCCACTAAATTTTTATTGTCTAAAGACTCGAACTTTGCACTTTCTATCGAATCTATTACTTTCATCTCACTGTAATATAACAATCAATATTCGTAGCATCAGTAACATTTCAGTGATCTACTTTCCCTTGATTACTTTTAGAAAAACTTTCCCAAGTTCAAAAGAAATATTGCATGTAACATTATTTGAAGGTAGAACATAGGAAAAACACTTTTTTTATACAGATAACAAAAAGTATAACTTTTCTATTTACATTCCAAATTTAAAAGCAACAGTAATAAGTACATCAACTTTTTTAATTCATCCACCCAGAATCTTAAATTTATTCCATAGAGTTTTTTATAATCCCTAATACTCTCTTTACTCTCATGAAACTTCTTATTAGTGCTTCTTCCTTAAATAAAATAACTTGATTTTTAATTCCATTACTTGGAGATTTCTCCATTAGATCAAATGACTTTACTGCATAAACAATTACTGTTTACTTATTTTAATATCTTTAACACTGATTGCAACCAATGTGCTACCTAAACATTCCGTTTAATTTCAAAGTAATATTACATGAAATATGCGTCTTTTCCTTTTCTAACCCAAAAATTAATTGTACAACTTTGAATAGATGCACAGCAAATTGGTACAACTTGTCAAATCCATCAAGAAAATTACTACTTATAATAATGAGAAGAGGAACTGAACCCACTACACTTGTTGTTGGTAGAATATTTAAACTATCAATACAATTTTTCACAGGGGTATGTGTAAATTTCTTTCAATAAAACAGTTCAAATAGATATGTACATATGTAGATGAAGAATTTATATTAAAAATGTTTAATTCTTAAAGGTTCTTCGTACTTCGATTTCGTATTTTACTGTACTAAGATCTGTAAGAGAATAAATAAGGAATTACACACATTGTGTTACTGATGATGATGATATTATTATGTTACAATCAATTATTTTTTAATGTTTTAATCTTTATTTATAAACATTTGTTTTATCCAAATGTCTCAGTGATTTTAAAGAAAATAAAATTCATTTTAATGATCATGAATAGTTAACTTTTTTTATATGTATTTGACAATATCGAATCCTGTCTGACTTGTTCGAGTCTTGCTATCCTAACAAACAAAGTTTTTGTCTTTCACTAAGAACATTAATAAGAATACTAAGGACTAAGAACACGAAGAACTAAGAGCTTGTGCTGTAGTGATCCATTTGTAACCGGATTTTTTAATTATACTCCTTTAGTTACAATTTAAATTAACTGTAAGTAAAGAAATATAAAATTTTGAATGGTATTTAGTTCAATAAACAATATATAAAATTATAACGTATATTTGATCGAATTTGTTATAAACAAATTATTGGGCTGCAGTCCCTTTATAAAAACATTAAATTATTAATGAATCGAGATTAAAAATCTTTAAATAGATTTTGTGTGACACAAATTATATGTAAAATAATTCGAAACAAAATTCAGACAAAACACATATACACAAAATGAGCTTTTTTAAATATTCAGATAAAGGCAAATAAATAGTTAAAACTGCGATAAATTTATGAGTACATGTATCAATAAAGAAATCGTCATAAGTGAAATTTAAATACTTATCGGTCAGCAGGTGATAAAGTCACAATCAATTCTCCCCTGCACACATATATTTCAAGCAAAGTCGCAGACGATTATAATGATGATTCTTCACGATAATCCACTGAAGATCGGTTTCTTAATCGTATTTCCTAAATTATTTTGGATTCTGGAAAAATGACCTTTGGTGCGTCTTACAAAGAAAAACGGTTGATTTGCTCCAGTATCAAATCTACCCATTTTTTTAAACGCCACACTTTATATAAGACATAAAAAAATTTATATATTATAATCATAAAAAAATGAACCACGATAAACTATTAATTTAAAACAAATTCATTATTCTACCTCTCAGTGTCCGCGGCCGACACGTAGTAATGTAGCACAGACCCTGCCGTCCGATTAGAGACACGATGACGAAGTGAGTACACCCAGTTATTGCCCCAAAAATCGTCAGCAGTTGCCCAGAGGCAAATATTCAATAGACAAAAATATCCAATATTTAGTGGAAATATATCTTCAGTTCGCAGGAATGATAGAACAAATTGGTAACATGGATTTAGTACTAAAGTGTATACCACCTTTTTGTTATGGGGCAATGAGTTTAATTCTATCCATCAATAACATTATGAAGCTAAAAGACGTAAATAAACTATTTTATAATATTTTATATAATAAATTATTACTGACCATTGGCCGGCGCTAGAAAATTTCATTTGTTTAAAAAAAAGAGGGTATAAAATATAATTTTTTTTACAGATCAACCTTGTTTTCGTGAAAATACAAAACGATTGGAACATATCTTTAGAGCGTGAAACTAATATTTTGCACAGATATGGAAGACAGTGTAGATTTTATATAATTGTATACATAAGTAGGTGTGACGGAATCTGTTGTAAAAATTACTGACAAAAAAACGAATTATTTTTGTTACAGTTTGCCTATATGGTAATGTTATCATCTACATGATCTCATACTCAATGCCCGTAATAATAAAACTTTTCCAAGAGGTCGATGATTCAAAGGAACTAATCTATATGTTTGAGTTTGGTATCATTCCAAAAACTCACTACAACATTGTTTTGATTTACAGTTATGTACTTGCAACCGTATGCACCTATGAAATTTGTTTTGGAGATTTATTATTTTTAATATTTCTGGAGCATGCGAGTGCAATGTTCGAAGTTATAGGGTAACGTATAAAGACATCTTAATCTCTAAAGTATTCTTTTTACTACAAAGTATTCTTTATCAACTTCTTTATCAGCTCCTTTATCAGTTTTTTTAATGTAATCTTTTTATTATAAACTAAAGTATTCTTTTCATCATAAAGAATATAAATTGACTTTTTTCACAGAGATAGACTCTATTCTGTCATAAATGATCATCCTGATTTATGTCATGATATTAATGTACAGAAGAAATTTCATCGTGAAATTGAAACATGCGTGGAAATGCACAGACATGTTCTAATGTTTGTATAATTCAAGATAATTTTTAAAAATCGGGAATAGCAAATATGATGCAAATTAATTGAAATATTTTACTTTACAAGATTTATAGATAGTATCCAGGAAATATTTTCCACTTCCTATCTTTTTGTATTTGGGTTAAGTATTGTCGATTTAAGCATCACTTTAGTTCAGGTAGATTGCTTTTAATATTATGGCTTGTAGAATAACTTTTAAGCTTAGTTTTTAATTTAATTCAGTATTTACTTAATTCAGTATATGATGAGTGTGCAAAATCCGGAAGGAAACATAAGATTTGGAGTCTATACAGTGACCCAAGTGCTTCATATTTTTCTACTAACTCTGCCAACTCAACATTTGTCAGACAGCAGTTGTTGTCTGTTCAGCAACATGTAATTTCTTTAACTGCTTTTCTATTATAACATTAGAACAGAAGCTTTTCTATTACAACATTAGAATTAGAACAGAAGCCAAATAAATTTTTATTGTCTAAAGAATTGAACTTTGTACCTCCACTCGAATCATGTTAAATTACTCTCATGTCACTGTAATATTACAATTGATATTCGTAGTATCTGTAATATTTCAGTGATCTACTTTCCCTTGATTTCTTTTAGAAAAACTATTCCCAAGGTCAAAAGAAATATTACATGTAACGTTATTTTAAGGTAGAACATAGGAAAAATAGTTTTTTAGACAGATAACAAAAGTATAACTCTTCTATTTACCTTCTAAATTTAAAAGTAACAGTAATAAGTATATCAACTTTTTTAATTCATCTAGCCAAATTTTTAAATTTTTTTCATAGAGTTTTTTATAATCCCTAATAATCTCTTTACTCTCATGAAACTTCTTATTAGTGCTTCTTTCATAAATCAAGTAACTTGATTTTTAAGTCAATTACTTGGAGATTACTGCATTAGATCAAATGACTTTACTGCATAAAAAATTACTGTTTACTTATTTTAATACCTTTAACTCCGATTGCAACTAATGTTCTATCTAAACATTTCGTTTAATTTCAAAGGAATATTAAATGAAATATGCGTCTTTTCCTTTTCTAACCCAAAAATTAATAGTACAACTTTCAATAGATGTACAGCAAATTGGTACAACTTGTCAAATCAATCAAGAAAATTACTACTTATAATAATGAGAAGAGGAACTGAACCCACAACACTTGTTGTTGGTAGAATATTTAAACTATCAATACAATTTTTTACAGGGGTATGTGGAAATTTCTTTCAATAAAATATTTTAAATAGATATGTACATATGTAGATGAAAATTGATAATGAAAAATGTTTAATTCTTAAAGGTTCTTCGTACTTCGATTTCGTATTTTACTGTACTAAGATCTGTGAGAGAATGAATGAGGAATTACACACATTCTGATACTGATGATGATGATATTATTATGTTACAATCAATTATTTTTTAATGTTTTAATCTTTATTTATAAACATTTGTTTTATCTAAATGTTTCAATGATTTTAAAGAAAATAAAATTCATTTTATTGATCATGAATAGTTAACCATTTTTTATATGTATTTGACAATATCGAATGATATCTGACATGTTTGAGTTTTGCTATCCTAACAAAACAAATTTTTTGTCTTTCACTAAGAATTTCCGATAATTCTTTCCGATAAGATAACTAAGGAGTAAGAACACTAAGAACTAAGAACATTGATCATCAAATGCTTACGCTAATGTGATCCATTAAAATGGTTGTTCCCAACAATAATGCACGTCAACAAAAAATAAAAAAAAACTCACCAACATAAGAAGAAAATAGATACCATACTGAATTTACGAATAGTACAAAGAAAGCTCCTCAAACTCCAAGAGATACAAGCAGTACGTCTTTAAGAAACAAAGAGTAAATAAATATTGATACATTTTTTTCATTCTTTTAATCCTTATTTCTATTAAATGTGTAACTGTTCAGGACGTCTTCCTTGTAGCAAAGAAAAGATACTTCCGTGCAGTATCTAAAGAAAGAAGAACTAAAGTCTAATTTCTTCCAAAAGCCACATCAGAATCAATAAACGCTTTAATGCAGCGGTATAGATTAATTGTTTCCCCAGACAAACCTAAATACTTTTTAACTTCTAATTAAAATAATTGCAGGTGGTTAATTCTTACTAGTTACAATGTAGAAGACAATTATTTATAATTACAAATCGGTTTTACTTTTCTTGGAATAGTTTTCTTAAAAGCTCTTAGATGAATATTTAAAAAGGCAGCATGAATTTTTAACTAGAGTAACCCAACGGTAGTTCTATTAATTCGCATTTTCCCTTCGAATTGTACACATCACGTACAGAATGGATATAACAAAGATTCCATATTATAGTGTCATGAGTCCAATGCTATCCATTACGGGACAAAATCTATCTCATTCTAAGTACCTTAATTTCATTATAAAATGTTATAATTTTTTTATCATCACTTCTGGACTGATTTTACAGGTAACATATCTTAATAACATATTTTGTAAATAGACACACAAATATTTGATGTTTAATGCAAATACTATATTAGATTGCAGGAGTGATAGAACAAATGGGGGATACGGACATGTTATTAAAGTGCATACCACCTATTAGTTATGAGGGAATGAGTCTTGCTATTTCAATTACCCACACTATGAAGTTGAACCAAGTAATAATATTAAACAGCGGGTCTAATAATTAGAAAAAAATTAATTTTCTTTACAGGCTTCGCACTTATCTACTAAAACCTACTATTTAGTAGATTTTTAAGTTACGCTACTATTTGAGTAGTATTTTTAGATTTCGGCTACTAAAAGCCAGAATTTATGTTTTTTTTAGTATTTTCACTACTAAAAATTAGATAATACAGGAAAACAAAAAACTATTATTAAAAATTATAAACAAATTACTTGAAACGATTCAATTATTTTTAGAAAATATTTGAAATTCAATTATTTTCAATGTTTAATATTTTCATCATATTTCGCATACTTTAAAATTCAATTATTTAGCAAAATAAAATGCATACAAAATTCAATTCTTTAACAAAATAAAATGCATCCAAAATTCAATTCTTTAACAAAATAAAATGCCTACAAAATTAAATTATTCAACAAAATAAAATTCATCCAAAATTCAGTTATTTTTATAAATAATAAAAAGTTCCAAAGGATTTAATTAATTTACAATAGTATTTAAAAAAAATTCGAAAAAATTAATTATTTAAAATAAAAGTTTCATAATGTTTATTATATTTCGGAAAAAGGAATTTTTAAAACAGTGTTTATAAAATTCTAATGAACAATTCAAATATTTTTAAAATTAATAAACATTTTTCACAGAAATTCAATTATTCTTTTAGATTTTAATTAAATTCTTCCCAGGAATTCAATTATTCACAAATAAATAATTCTTCCAAACAATTCAATTATTAAACATAAATAACAAAATTATTACCCAAAATTCAATTATTTTGAGTAATTTTTGTAAAATTTTTGCAAAATTCAATTATTTTCGCATAAATAACAAAATATTCATCAAATGAATTTAATTATTTTAAAAGTATAAAATTTCTTCTTCTCAATTCAATTATTTTGAAAAATTCTAATAAAACCTTTCGCAAGAATTTAATTATTTTTATAAATAATAAAAAACTTTTTTAGGAATTGAATTTTTTTATTAAAATGTTAATTCAATACCACACAAATATTTAACTATTGTGAAACATTTTAATAGAATTCTCTGTAAAATTTAATTATTTTTTAAAAACTTTTCTAAATTCAATGATTTTTAATAGTTTGCAAAACATTTGCAAAAAGAATTGAAGTGTTTAAATATTTTGTTGTGAAAATCTTCGAAAGAATTTCCTTTTTTTCATGAATAATAACAATTGTTCCGGAATTTATTTATTTAAATAAGAATTTGCGAAAAAAAGTAGTCGAAAAAAATGAATTACTTTTTTAAAATTTATTATCGAGTGCGAAGTCGGCTCTTAGTTTTGGAAATAGAAGATACAAATTACAATGTTCCTTTTTTTATAGATAAACCTTGTCTTCTTGAAAATACAAAAAGATTGGGACAAATCGTTGGAGCGTGAAACTAATATTCTCCATAAAAATGGAGCACAATGCAGATTTTACATCATTTTATACATGTGTACAACATTTTACACACTTTATATATTTTATACAAAATATTAAGGATATAAAATATCAAAGACAATAGATAAAACTAATTAATTCCAATTAATTACAGTTAGTCTACATGTGAATGCTTTAATCTACATGATATCCTATTGCATTCCTGAAATAATGAAAGTTGTCAGAGGTTCCGATGAATCAAAAGTATGGATGTTTGAGTTTGGTCTCCTTCCAAAAAATCAGTACAACATGGTTTTGATTTACAGTTTTATGGTTGGAACCGTCTGTACCTATGAAATTTGTTTTGGAGACTTGATATTATCAATATTTGTCGAGCATGCAAGTGCAATGTTTGAAATTATAGGGTAACGTCAAGATATTTGATCATTTAGAGTATAATTTTTTTAGAGCTCGCAAATTTTTGGCGAACAACAATTGTTGTCCAACTTAAGTTGTGACTATACCCACAATCAATCATAAGAATTGAAGAAGAATAATCCATTTTTTCACAGAGATAGACTCTATTCTGTCATAAATGATCATCCTGACTTATGTGCTAATGTTAATGTTCAGAAGAGACTGCATCGTGAAATTAAAACCTGCGTTGAAATGCACAAAGAACTTCTAATGTTTGTATTTTAATATAATAAACGATACAACTTCAAAAATATGAATAGCAAAATTAGATTTTAAATTAATTCAAGTCTTCTGCATTGCAAGATTTATAGATAGTATCCAGGAAATATTTTCCACTACCTATCTTTTTGTTTTTGGGTTTAGTATAGTAGACTTGAGCATCACGATGGTTCAGGTAAGTGTTAGATTAATGCTTTAAAATAATTTTCTAGTTTAGTTTTTCATTTATTAATTTATTTATTCCATTCAGTATATAATTAGTGGTGAAAATACTGACGGTAAAATAAGATTTGGAATTTATACGGCATCACAAATACTTCATATTTTTCTATTAACTCTGCCAACTCAACATTTATCAGACAACAGCTACAGCCTGTTCAACAGCATGTATATCTTAATTTCCATCATTTTACTTAATCTCGTTTAAGGGCCGATTTCACCAACACCGATTAAAAGTTATTCAATGATTAAATCCTCAATTAACCAATCAGAAACCTTTAAACTGTTTTTAATTATTGATTAACTTTTAATCGAAAGTTGGTGAAACTGGATCTAAATAAATCATCTAAATTAAAAGAAACTAGCTATTAAGTTCATTTTGGTTTAAATAAAACATTTTTCATTCAATTAATTTCTTTTCCAGGGCATTTTTACTTTTCATGTAACTGAAATTTTTTAGATGTACTGCAAATTGGTATAAATTGTCCATTCAGTCAAGAAAATTATTACTTATAATACTGAGAAGAGGAGCTGAACCCACAACACTTATTGTCGGTAGAATATTTAAAGTTTCAGTTCAGTTTTTTACCGGGGTATGTAAAGAATTTTTCACACAAATCACTAGATAGGAGAAAGCTGAAATTAATCTATTTGTTTAAATTTTTCAAAGGTACTTCGAACATCGATATCTTATTTTACTGTTCTGAGATCCATTCGGGAATGATATGATACAATCCATTGTTTTACGATAGAAACTTCATTGGGAGACGTTTTTTTTTTTATTAATTTCTCGAAACAGTTCAAGTAGCAATAGCACTAGAACTTGATGTCAATTAATCACTAGACTCATAGAATTAATCATATCGTGAATACTGTATTCCATTATGTTGTAATTATTTTCAACCAATTAAAACTTATTTTCATAGTCATGAATAGTTTACAAAGTTTTTTATTTCTACCAACATTCCTTAACCCTCCGATTTTAATAGTATTTACCAATTAGCAATCAAATTAAACATTAGAAGAAATTTTAACAAACGTTAATTCTACTACAACTGGGAATAGAGAAGATACTTCCGTGCAGTATCTAATGAAAGAAGAAGAAGACCTAACGACCAATTCCTGCTATAGTCACCTAAACGAAATCAATAGCACTTTTTAATTCAGAAGTATAAATTATCCATCTTTTCCTAAAATGCGAAAATCTTTTCAATCTATCATTATTATAATTACAGCCATTGTCACAACGTTTCAAAGTTGCACGGTTGAGGATAATTCTTCTTAATTACAGATTGGCTCTACTTTTCCTAAAATACAATTTCTCGTTGTTGAATATTTAAGAAGGCACATAATGAATTCTTAACGAGTAGTTAGAGGCACCATGCGAGCTTTAAATATTCGCATTACCCATCGACAAGTGTTTGGAGTAGGTGAAACATGAACATAGGAGAGATTCCCTACTACAGTGTGGTCAGACCAATGTTAACAATTTCAGGACACAATACATCAGTTCCCAAGTGGTTGAATAACGTAATAAAATTTACTAACCTACTAATCATAATTGTTGGAGTAATTCTACAGGTACAGCCCAATCCCCAAATAATATACACAACAGATCCTTGTTCTTTCGCATATATCAAAAAATCCTCATATGGAATGGTTCAGAACATCGTAGTTCATTAACCCTCGGAGAACACATGGAGTCATTCTGACCCCACGTTTTTTTACGAGAAGCTTTTTATCTATTCTTTAATATTTTTTTATAAGGATTTTAAAGTAAACAAACTTATTGTACAAAGTTTAAACTATATTTTTAAAAAAATCGTTAGGTTGATCAGATTAACAGTTCGAAATTGGTTTAGCATTTAAAAATTATTGAAAAAATAGGTGTGTTCTCCGAAGGTTAAGAAAATATCAAAATCGGGATTTTGAAATTGAAGGGAAATATTAAGGTTACAGGATTACTGGAGAAAGTTGATAATATAGATTTGCTACTAAAGTGCATACCACCGTGTTGTTATGGAGGAATGTGTCTAATTATTTCCGTCAATAACAATATGAAACTAAAACAAGTAATTAAAAATCTTAAATCATTAAATAAAGAAAATTTATCAAAACAAGTGCTTAAGGGAGTGATCCAAAAAAGTCCCCAGTCTTAATCTACACAGAACCACTTCCTTAATCCGCTACATAAAATTTCCCTTTCATTAATTCATCACATTTACAATTACTTCGCAGTTAAACTTCATTTTCTGGCAAATACGAAAGCAATGGAATAAATCGTCAGAGCATGAAATTAATATTCTTCACAAATATGGAAAGCAGTGTAGATTCTACATCATCTTATACATGAGTATTGATCTGTTGTTGTTTAATTACTGAAAAAACAGAACAAAAGTTTTGCTAAGCACTTATGTTACTACAGTTGGTCTCTATGGGAACGTTCTAATCTACATGGTTTCATATTCCATTCCTGTAGTGATGAGACTATTGAAACCGACCAATGAATCAGAAACAATGGTCAATATGTTTGAGTTTGGTCTAGTTCCGAAAAATCACTACTACTATAACTTGATGTTCGGTTATTTAATTGCATCAATAGGTACCCATGAAATTGTCGTTGGGGATACTTTATTTTTGATAACACTCGAACATGCCAGTGGAGTATTTAAAATTATAGGGTAAATGAAAATACAATTTTTAGAAGATGAATTTTTTGTAATCCATTTGAAAATATAACCTTTGAAATGTAGCCTTTGAAAATCCCTTTTAAATCTCAAACTTTTGCAAATTCATTTCTGTGATCAGCATTAGAAGTCTAATGGAATATTTATTGTTCACAGCGATAGGCTCAATTATGTTATAAATGATAATCCTGATTTATGCGCTGATGTCACTGTACAGAAGAAGTTTCTTCGTAAAATTAAAACATGCTTAGAAATGCACCAAGAACTTCTAATGTTTGTATAGTAAATTAAAGATGTTTATCCTTTTTTCGGATTGTTCTAATACAGTAAAATATGTTATTTGTATGTTTAAAAATTCAACCCACTTTTATTCAAACAATTTTTTTTGTCAAATGTGAAGCTTTCCGTCCGTCGACGATAAACCTCTTCAGACAATATATAGAAGCAAATTATTATTATTTTTTAAACATAAGTTTACGTTTCATAAAAGTAGAAAAAGAATATTTTTATTATATTCTATTATAGTAACATTATGTACACAACCTCAAGTTACTAATGTAACATTTTTATATTAATATAATAACCGATAGAAATCGCAAATTAGATTTAAATTAATTATCTTCTGCAGATTTATAGACACTATCCAGAAAATATTTTCTACCACCTATCTATTTGTTTTTGGGTTCAGTATCATTGATTTGAGCGTCACGATGGTTCAGGTAAGTGGTTCCTGTGTCAGTAATAATCATTTATTTAGTTGTTAACGATTTAATTTGACGTTTCTATTCAGTATATGATGAATGTACAAAATCCTGACGGGAACATAAGATTTGGAATTTATGCAACAACTCAAATACTCCATATTTTACTTTTAACTCTACCAACTCAACATTTATCAGACAGCAGTGGTTGTCTGTTCAGCAACATGTATATCTCAATTTCCATCATTTTACTTTATCATCTAAATTCAATGAAACTAGCTATTAAGTTCATTTTGGTTTAAATAAAACATTTTTCATTCAGTTTATTTATTTTCCAGGGCATTTTTACTTTTCATGTAACTGAAACATTAATTTTAACAGATGTACGGCAAATTGGTATAATTTGTCCATTCAATCAAGAAATTGTTGTCGGTAGAATATTTAAACTTTCAGTTCAGTTTTTTATAGGGGTATGTAAAAAAAAATTTTGTATACAAATTACTAGACAAGAAAGATGAAATTAATTATTTTTTCATTCTCAAAGGTTCTTCGAACATCGATATCCTATTTTACTGTTCTAAGATCCGTACGGGAATAAATAAGTTATGTTACCATAAAAATTGGAATATTGGGAAATTTTTTTGAATCACACAAAATAGCTATAGCACTAGAACTTGATGTCAATGAAAATTAATCACTGTACCTTACTTTCTGGAATGTTTTTGTAGCTTTTCTCCGTGTCGTAAATATTTTAAATAAAGTAAAACTATTTTTATAGTCATTATAATAATTTACATGTTTTTTCTTTATACCAATTTGCCACTTTTTCATTATACGATTTTTATAATAAATAATTTTACTAGCCATAGATATTTTCTAACCTTTTTATTTGTTGGTTCCGTTAATCTTAGTCGAGGTAAAAAATCAAATCGGCAGGGATCCTATTCACTGAGACAACTTGGCGGAAGTGATAAGACAGGCGCCAAGCGTCTGACTTTTATAGTTGGGAATGGGGGCGGAGCTTCGTACGTGGTGGGGAGCCATGGCGGTAGTAGTCAGAACCCAGGACCGTAACAACGTAAAGCGGAACCCTTTGTGAAAAATTTGTAAATTTGTAATTTTTTAAATTATAAATTAATAAATTGTTTCAAAAAATGCCATCGAAGAAAAAAGTAAAGTTTTTTGACTAATTGTATGATTTGTTTATATACAATATTAAATTTTAAATTAAATTAAATACGAAAAAGTAAAATAATACTGCAAATAAATACTGTTTTAACTTGTTGATAGGTTCATTGTTTACTATTCAATTTTTGGTACTTTTAGGTTGATTCTAAGCTACAGTAAATTATTATTTAATATTATAAATTAGTTATTTTTATTATCAGAATAAATAAAAATAAATAAAAGTAAATTAAAATTAAATAAAAAAAATTTAATAAATTAAAATAAATTAATGAATAAGTTGAAAAAAGTTAAATCATGCAATTCTGAGAAAGTGAGTTTGTCTAAAAAAATTAAAAATTTCGAAAATAATTTAAAAATTTTAAATTTAGAAAAATTAACGAAACAATCGTCCTTTAGAGATCGAAATTAAAGAAATTTTTACAACTTCTAAGCCTTTGGTCAATAAGTGGAAATTTAACTAAAAAAAGGAGTAACAAAATTTGTACTACAATTTACAATAAAACGAACCGTTGTTATTGCAATAAAAACAAATTTCAATTTTGTCGAAAAGAATTTACAGAAGAGAAAATATTCGACTTTCAAACATTAGAAATATCTGAAGTATAAAAATAGAAATTTTATTTTTATAAATTTATTTTCTGCTCTGTATATATTTTTTCTATAGCAAATAAATAATAATAATAATTTTTCTATAGTAAAAAAATTTTTTCCATTATATACAAAAATTTTATTAATTTTTTTCCTAGGAATTATTTTTATTTTAATTTATTTCTAATTTTCACAAAAAAAAATTGTAAAATTTTCTTCCCACGCAGATTCAAGAAATAATCATTAGAAAATTGCAAATTCAAAACGTAGAATTTCAAGTATTACAGAATGAAATTTTCCAAAATTCACTAACTAAAAAAAACGTACAAAGAAGGATTGAAGTTTCAGTGAGTATTTTTTTTCTGAAATATTTTTCAAATAAATTGAAAATTTAATTTTAAATTCAGAAAGCATTCTAAATTTATTTCTTTATAATGTAAATTTTATAAATTTCATTTACTGAAAAAATGAAATTAAAAATTTAAAATAAAATTACAGCAGATAAAGGAAGATGCCTATAGAGAGAATTTATTAAAAAGAATGCAAACTATGAGTGACTGGGACATTATTAAAGAACAAGTGAATTATTTAGAAATATTCAAATATTCCTCAAAAACATCTTCATAACAAGAATATGAAAGGTTTGAGGAATTTTTAATTTTATTATACATGTAAATTTTTTAAACTTTTCATAATTTATTAATGGAAAATATTAATAAAAATAGTATTATTAATATTAATAGTTATAAATAATGTAAATATTAATAATAATAATAATAATATTAATAAAATAATAGTTTTTTATAATTAATAATAGTTTTTTATAATTAATAAAAAAGAATTATTTCACGTTTTCGAAATGATTGACAATTATTATTATTAATAATAACAAATAATTTTAATAACTGGAAAATAATAATTAAATTATTAAAGTTATTGAAAATTAATTTCCAAAAAAAGATATTATTAATTAATTATTGTTATTTAATTAATTAATATTAATTAATTAATTAATATTAATTAATTAATTATTGTTATTTAATTAATTAATATTAATTAATTAATTAATATTAATTAATTAATTATTATTAATTAATATTAATTAATTAATTAATTAAATAATAAATTATTAATTTTTGTTAGTTAATTTTAACAATTATTAATAATAATTAATATAAATAATATTAAAAGTTATTAATAATTAATAGAAATATTAACAATATTATTAATAAAATAATAGTTTTTAATAATTAACAAAAAATAATTATTTCACGTTTTCTAGATGTTTGAAGATAATTTTAAACTGAAAATCACAAATTCTAATGGAAACAAAAGTAGAGAAAATTTCAGGTCTTGTAAAGTGAAACAAGCCTTGAATCTCATTAGTGAGGAGATAAAAAAAGTTTGTAATAAATAATTAAAAATCCTAATTTTTCACAAAGTAATTATCGAAATAAACTTTTAAATTGAAATCTCCTCTTTTCAAAATAAAAAGATTGATGAAATTTTGTGTCGCATAAAATATTCCACAGAAAATAATTCCCATCAATTGGAAAATAATTGTTCTACAAATTTTCAATTTCTAATTAAAAATCTCAAACAACAAAGAAGGGAAATTGATGAAATTCAACAGTCCTACGAGAATTGTTTTAAAAAATTTTCCCAGCTCAAGGAAAATCAAAATGAAACATTAAAAGAGGTAAAAAAATATATCTGTTTAATTTGATAATTTTTTTTTTCAATAATTAATTATATTTTTCAATAATTAATTATTTTTTCCAATAATTAATTATTTTTGTAATAATTATTAATTAAATATTTTTTAAATAACTATTAATTAAATATTTATTTATTACTAATTAAATATTTGTTTAATAATTATTAATTAAATATTTATTTAATAATTTTTATTATTTCATAAAATAATTTTTATTATTTCACAAAATAATTGAATTATTTTTTTAATAATTATTAATAAAATATTTTTTTTTCTTCTTTTTTCTTATTTCTTATTTATAAAATAATTTAATTATTTTTTTAATAATTATTAATCAAATATTTCTTCATTTATTTTTATTAAAAAAAAATTAAAATTATTTTAGTTAAATATTTTTTTTTGTTTTTACTTTTTCAGATCGAGAAATTGGAAAAATTAATAAATGAAGAATTCGAATATTTGGAATATTTGGAGATCGAGAGAAATAAACGAACTAAAGAAATTCAGGGGGAGCAGGAAAATTTTTCGAATCAAAGTAAAAAACAAGAAGAAGCTTTTAACGAAATTCAGAAATTATTCGCAATATTATTGAAGGGAAAAAAAACTTCCGAAGAGGAAAATTGTCGAATTGATAAAATCGAGAAGGAAAGACAACAAGATAGATTAATACTAATTTATGCTGTCAAACAAATCCAACAAGTTATTGAGATGAAAACAATTCTTGACTCGAGAAAATTGAAAAAATCTCCAACCAAAGGTATTTTAGTCAAAAAAAATTTATTATATTTTCTTTAATTATGTTTCTAATTAAATTTCTTTTGTCAATTCGATTAGAAAATAAATCAACTTAAATTTCTCAAAGAGAAAATTGTTTCTAAAAAAAATGTTTTCAAAAAGAAATTGTTTTCAAAAAGAAATTGTTTTTAAAAAAAAATTTGTTTAAAGAAAAAAATTGTTTTTAAAAGAAAATTGTTTCTAAAACAAACTTTGTTTAAAAAAATTGTTTCTGAAAAAATTGTTTTTAAAAAAAATTTAAAAGGTTCAATCGAAGAAATTTCTCTCGACACAATTTTCAAAAGATCCAAAAACTGGAAGAACGAAAATCTATTTCCCAAATTCTTCAAATCAAAAGGAAAAATAAAGGAAATTTTTCCGTGCACGAAAATAAAAGAGAAACTATTCACTTGTAACAATAATTCCTTAAGAAATTATTTAACTCAAAAAGATATTCCATTCTTCTTGAAATTAATTGCAAAAAAATCTGATCGATCAGAAATTAAATTCACGAAAATAGGAAATCGATATTTCAGGGTAAAATAATTTTTTTCAAAAACAAAAAAAAAAAAATAAGCGAGAAAGATAATTAAAAATCGAAGTAATTTCCCTGTCAATTAAGTGTTTATTTGACAAATAATGGAACAATGAATGACACTTACAAAGTTTACTGAGTTTGAATGGGGAACAAAAGAGTTCGAAGAAATGTACAAACTATAAAAATAGTAATAATGTGGACGAACATTTTCGTTATTATGACATATCACAAATATTATAAATGTTATTATATAAAAAAAGGAGAAGGAATGATTGAAATATAAAATTATAAAACATCATTTTCTTTTTGCTTTATCGACGAAGCCGAAAATTCAAGCGTTCTTTCAATACTCGATTTCCTATTGAATACTTTTTTTCTTTACTAGTAATTTTCGTCTATAAATTTTTTTGTTTATAATAATTTCAAAATCGTTATACATTTTATGAACACATTCAAAGATCGACACCAAATGGAGACAAATTTTATTTTCGAATTCATTTAAATAAATTAACTGAATTAAATAAATTAAAAAAATAATTTTGAATTAAATTTGGAAAGCAAGTTAAAAACATTGCGAACTTTATTTTTGGTCTCGAATAAAAGTCTCAAATTTATCTCGAATTCGTTTCGAATTTATTGAAATAAATTAAATAATAAAAAAGTCATTTTAAATTAAATTTGGAAAGTAAGTTAAAAAAATTACCAAATTATTTTGGTCTCGAATTTATTTAAACAAATTAAATAACGAGAAAGTAATTTTAATTTAAATTTAGAAAGCAAATTAAAAAAATTGACAACTTTTTTGCTCTCGAATTTATTTAAACAAATTAAATAACAAGAAAATAATTTTAAATTAAATTTGGAAAGCAAATTAAAAAAAATTGCTAACTTTTTTTTACCTCGAATAAAAGAATGAAAAAATTTTAAACTTAAAGTAAAAATAGAATTTTAATCATAATTTTGATAAATAAATTTATTTCAATTATAATTTTAATAAATAAATTTATTTCAATTATAATTTTAATAAATAAATTTATTCCAATTATAATTTTCAATAAATAAATTTACTCCAATTATAATTTTCTATAAATAAATTTATTTCAATTAAAATTTTCTATAAATAAATTTATTCCAATTAGAATTTTTTATAAATAAATATATTCCTAAATTAATAAATTTCTTCGTAAAAATTGTAATTAAAATAAAGTTTATAAAACCGATTGACGAAATATTTTAGTTTCAAATTCAATTTTATCTTAATCCTTCTGTTCGAGACAAAAAAAATTTTTTTTTTTTAATCCTTCATCATTTTCAATTTTTATATTTACTTTCGAATTTGCCCGAGGAAATTTTGAATAATTTAAAAAAGCATTCGTTAAAATCGAAAACAAATAAAAATTTAATTTTGAAGAACGGAAGAAAAAACAAAATATATAAATATTTAATTGTGAAAAAAATAATTTAATGTCTCCATTGGTGCTTTCTGGATATTGTAGATGAGAAAAAATTGACAAAAGTCAGTCGATCTTTTTCTTTGTGCTTTGGTCCATTGGAAGACTAAAAATATACTAAAAATGGAATCGATAAAATTGTATAAAAAATTCACGTTCTTAATTATTCAGATACAAAAACCTGCCGTTGTTGTTGTGTTTATAAAAGTGAATTATAAAACAAAAAATAATTCACAGACTTATAAATACGATTAATAAATAATTAGTTTTTCGCAATTCTCTTAAAATAATTAATTAAACGAATAGGACTAGCGTCAAGCGCGATATTATTATTTTTAACGCACATCTAGCGGAAAAAAATGATTTTCTTTGAGAAAAACATTCTTTTTCTTCCTTAGAAACTTATAGAACAATCATAGCTTTCATAGCAGGTAAACAATAATTTCACTATCATTTTCGTCAACTTGAGAAAAAAAATCATTTCTAATTTTTTTTCTCTGATTTTTTCATTTTTAAAGAAGAGCAATTTTTCCTGCCTTTTTTGCAGAAATATTTAATTTTTATTTAATTCTTTATTAATTTTGAATTATTTTTTATTTTATTCTTAATTTAAAATTTGTTTGTATTTAATTCCTAATTGATTTTAAATTATTTTTTATTTAACTCTTAATTGATTTTAAATTATTTTTTATTTAATTCCTAATTAATTTTTTATTAATTTTCATTTAATTTTTTAATTAATATTTATTCAAGTAAATAATTTTAATATTTTTTTCTAAACCTTCCAAGAGATTTATTTATCTCTAATTTTATTGTTTTTGCATTCTTATAATGTGACGAAATGACAGTGTTTATTGTTCAAAAAAAAAAAATTTCAGGAAATTATTTCCACTTCGTGAAATTTTCTTTTTCATATTATAATTAATAAATAAATTACAATTAATAATACATTTGAATGTAGACTTAAAAATAGGCCATAAATAGAAATTTGTCTTCAGGTAAGTCGAACTGCAATAATTGCATAATATTAATAAATCTATTATAATATATTATTATATATTATATATTTGTTACATTTATATATTCTATTTCTTTTTTTCATTTTTCTTTAGCTATCTATATAATAATCGCTTTGCTCATTATTTCCATGACTTTCCTGGTGTGCATTTAAACAAGTGTTATGTCGTAAAATTTAATAAATGTGAATTTACTATTTTGATTTAATTAGAAATCGACGCTTCGAAAATTTTATCTTCTTTCGTATTCTTATCGATTAGTTAATTTTTTGTTATTTAATAATTCTAATAGTAATAATAATGAATCGAAGAAAATTTATTTTATTGAAATAATCGATTACTTTTCTATTAGCAAATAATTATTCACTTGAATCAAATAAATATTTACTGGAACAAAAACAGTTTTTATTCAAAACCAAATTTTATTTTAATCAAACAATTTTTATTCAAAAACAAATTTTATTTGAATCGAATAATTTTTATTTAAATCAAACGAATTTTATTTATTTCCATAATTTTAGCATTATTTGGAAAAAAATTCTATTCAATTAATTTAAATAAAAATTATTTCATTCAAGGAAATATTTAATTTCTAATAGTCTAGTAATCGGTTATTTGAATCAAATAAAATTTTTCTGCGTAATAATAATAATAATAATAATAATAATAATAATAATAATAATAATAATAATAATAATAATAATAATAATAATAATAATAATAATATAGATAATTATAGTAATTAAAATAATTTTTATTACGATTATTAATAAAAAATAATTTAAATATTATATTCATCATAAAACTTCTTTAAATTAATAACATTTAGCATTAATTAATTCACAAACAGTGATTCATAAAAAATAAATAAATAATTAGTCTTTTGTGTCTATTTATAATAAACCTTCCAGTTGGAGAGCAAAAAAAAAGTAAAAAAAAACTATTCCACAATCGCGTCGACTTTTTAAAATTCAGGAAACTGCAATTATTATCAGTTAGTCTTTATTTTCTACCCTGTGCTTTAGACTATAAAAATTTGTTAACTTTTTTCCTCTTGTTTCTTTTGAGTAGTGAGTGTGTGTGCAGAAATTTGCAAAAAATGTGAGAAAAATTCTCTATACCTAAGGAAATATTTAATTTTCCATGAAAATGGTTTCTTTCTTTTGAGTCTGCTCGTAATTTATTTATCTTTTTTAATTTTTGAACACATTGGCACATTCAGCTTTCATTACTTTTCTATATAGGACTTTTAATATTTAATGCACCAAAAGTTTAAGGAACAAAAGTTTTCCATCGAATCGAGTATAATAGTTGGAATTAATTTTCAAAAAAAAAGGAATTGTAAATTTTAATTCGAATAGTTATGAATTTTTGATCGTAGGAAGAAAAAATCATAATTATTGCGAGAAAAATTGACTGTGTTTATAAAATATAGAAATAATTTTTAAATATTTTTCCTAAAGACTAGAAAATTGAATTTGAATTAATTTTCTAATTGTAATTCAAGAAATATCAAGTTTTCACTTTTTTATTTTATTTCTGATCGTTTTCGATTTCTACTGGAAAATAAATCGATTTAATAAAATATCCACCAAGTTTTTTTTTGAGAAAAAAAGCCAGGAACTAAAATGTAATCCTTGGAACATTTAACTCTTTACGTATTATCACTTTTCCCTCACGGAGTTTATTGGAATATATTAATTAAATTTCAGGGGAATTTCGAACCATTTTTCTTTTTCTTCTAAAATTAAGACAAAAAGCCTACTTCTTTTTTGTTTTACAAAATTGAGTTTAGATTTTTGAATCAAAACTTATCGTCTAAGATTCTTTTTTCGTCTCTTCGACAAATTTTAAAGAGTTGAATTTCTTTAAAAAAAAATGGCACATGCATTTCTTTTCCTTTAGCGATTAATAGTAATTTCCTCTACAATGTATTCTATTTGATTTTTACTATTTTTCGGAATGAAATCTCAAATTCAAATCATTTTTTTAACCCTCTACGTAAATATTTTTTTTTAAAGGGAAATTATTTGCGAAAGGGAAAATTCTTTCTTTCGCAAATTTTGTTTCTTTCTTTTTTGCTTTCTTTTTTCTTTCTGAGTAGCGAGGAAAAAATAGTTTGGAAATGAGATTTTCTTTTCGGGTGGAATTTGATTAAGCATTCAGGGGTGGATCCATGGCGCAGATAATCGATTTGACGACACTTGCGGCAGCGAGCGCCGCGTACGGCTGCCATTCTTTGACTCGAGATCCATCTTTGTAATCGGAAATACCGCGAACAACGGCAAAACTATCGCGACAATTGCCTAAAATACTCTCAACAACTGCGTCCATTTCGGCATCGAAGGCAAGCGCTCCAAAGCGGGATGCGAATTTTTGCCGCAGCTGATCGTCCCGTGCAATTTGTCGACCGGAGGCAACTGGCGCTAAATGAATGCGAGCACAGCCATCCGTTCTAAAAACGTTTATTTTCATTCAATAAATAGAGTACGAATTAAATATTCTCCCCTCCAATGTTCATTTTATTAGAAAAATAAAGTCAAACTTTCAATTTTCGAATTTTCCAATTTTGCTTTCGTTGTAAATAAAATATTTAGAGAAAAAATAAATTTATTCCCACTTACCTTAAATTTGAAGCGTCCTGCGGAGCACTGGGATGTGCGACTTCAATCACGCCCTTGTCGCCGATTGCCATGTATAATTTATCAGTTTCCGGTGGAGGTGCCTTAAAGTCGTGTTCCGTTTGACTACCCAACGATTTTAGTCCTTCCTCTACGTAAGTTTGCCAGGGAGGGTTTGGATTGTTCTCGGCCTGTTTGAAAAAATAAATTGCGGAAATGTTAACATTCTGCTGGAACTAATGGGCCTTTAGAGTTTATTTATTTTTTTACTTTTTAAACGAGTATTTAACATCTTTAAATGCAAAAAAAGCCATTTCAATTCAAACAAAATTGAAACACAAATTCTAAATTTAAATTATAATTCTTTTCTCTTCCAATTCGGAATAATTAAAATTTTTTTCTCTCCCAATTCGGAATAATTGAAATTCTTTTCTCTTCCAATTCGGAATAACTAAAATTCTTTTCTCTTCCAATTTGGAATAATTATAATTGTAAAAATTAATATTCGTTTGAATTATAATTCTAAAAATTAATATTCTTTCGAATTATAATTCTAAAAATTAATATTCTTTCGAATTGTAATTCTAAAAATTACCATTCGTTTGAATTATAATTCTAAAAATTAATATTCTTTCGAATTATAATTCTAAAAATTACCATTGTTTGAATTATAATTCTAAAAATTACCATTCGTTTGAATTATAATTCTAAAAATTACCATTGTTTGAATTATAACTCTAAAAATTGCCTTTCATTTGAATTAGAATTCTAAAAAGTTATTATTCTTTTGAATTAAATTCCCAAGATTTCAAAATTTCATTCCTTAAATTATCACCTGATTTTTCAAATTGGCGGCAATCTCCTGAAGACACAGATTCGACGGACAATATTCTTTGGTCTCAAAATGATAATTTCCACTTTCGTTCATTTTTGCGCTCTCGCAGTAAACATAAACATATTGCTTATTGAGCGGCGTCGGATGGGAAATGACGACGTCACCTAATCGCACGTGTTTCACGTAATCCGTGTAATGAGGAACTCCACCGCCAACTCCGACGAGAAAAACAAAGTCCACCTTTTGAAATGTTCCTGAAAAAAAATAAAGTTCAATTAAATTCAATAAAAGCAGTTCTTAAATTCTTAAAATTCACAAATTTTTTCCCATTAGCCTTGAATTAGTCTTAAAAATAAAACCAAAAAAAAGCCTTAAATAAAACGAATAATTAATAATTAATATCGAAAGAAAAGAAAAGTTAGTTTCATTTACCCAATAAACGAGTTGTCGTATTTCCAGCAGCCGTCATCGCTTCTCTTGTATGCCCCACAGTTGGAAGTTTAGTGCAAACAATTCTGTGACCTCCAATATTGCCCAAAGTATAGACATTCGATTCTCCTGTAAATAATTAAAAAAACGAGAAAAATTAGATTCTTTTCTCTTCAAAATTACTAAACTCCCGTGTATAGTACACAAATACGTAAACAGTGAATTGTGCCCAACTATTAAAGATCTATTCTCGATCAGTGTTTTTCTTTGAAAAAATGTGGAGAGAAAGAAAATAATTTCATTCGATGCAATTAAGAAAAATATATATGCAATATTTAAAAATGAATTAAAATGTATAAAAATGTACATTAAAAAGAGGAACAGAATTATATTTTGTGTGTAAAAAAGAAAATTTAAATTTCAGTGCTTTATAAGAATTTAACAGAATATTATTTACTCGTGATTGATGTTGAAAAATTATGTGTAAGTAAATAATGGAAGATGAAAATTACACGTGAATAGATTTTCATTGCAAAAATTATGCACAATTCGAAATTATATTTTTTTGGGGGGGAGGAAAATAGTTGCAGCAATCTCTTGTGAAAAACGTTCAAAAATGAGAATAAAAAATCAAACACAAAATCCCCAGAGTAAAAAAATTCAATTTATAGATAAAAGTATTTTTCTCGACAAACCAGAATGAAAATATTTTCAGGCCTTTTGTCCCTTTAAGCAAAAAATTATTTCAAACGTTTTGTTTCCAAACTTTTGCAGTTTTGAAAAATTAAAATGTTCTATTAATTGTTTTTTGTTACAATGTTAATTTATATTCAATTAGAATTTTTTTAATTTTTAACTTTAAATTAAAAATTTTAAAGTAACATTTTTAATTTTTAGTTTAAAATTAACATTTTTAATTTTTAGTTTAAAATTAACATTTTAATTTTTAGTTTTAAATTGACATTTTTAATTTTTAATTTTTTGTTTAAAATTAACATTTTTAATTTTTAGTTTTAAATTGACATTTTTAATTTTAATTTTAAATATGAAATACAATTTAAGTTTACAACAACAAAATTGCTCGGAAACTATTTTTATCTTCAATTCGGTGACAAAAGCCTAAAAATGATAATTACCCAAACAAAAACACACAAAAGTTAATTATTTACTGTATAGACAACTGGAAAAAAATTCATACATTAAAGACAAACTGATATGAAAATTAAAAAACTGAGAATTGAAAAAGTAAAAGAAAAATCAAATGACAATCCAATATCCCAACCCAGCTTCCTCGGACAGAAGTGGACAGAAGCGATGATCAAGCTGTGACGTGATGAATACAATTTCTTTCAAAAAAAAAAAAAAAGAAAACAAACAAACAAATGGAAAACATTAAAAACTATATTACAGATTACTTTACCAAAACGGCATGTAACTCGAGGTGTTCCCTCAGGGGCATCGGGCGAATTCGTCGAACCTAAAGTTTCATGCAAATACAATAATGCCAATAAAATAAGCGTTAATTTCCAACTATTTCTCAAAAAAAAATTATTATTTTAAAAAAATGAAACAAAAACGTTAAATTTAGCTCGAAAAAATACATATCCGCCGAAAACGGTTAATTAAACAACGGCATTTTAATTCAAAATTTACATAATTAGATAATATCAGCCAGAAAAAAAGTTAATTCTCATTTCCAAAAAAAAGCTCTGTATAGTTTTTTTTACCGATTAGCAAATTAGAGAGCAAGAATTATATTTATAAATAGAAGAAAATTATAAAGAGAACAATAATGATAGTAATTAATAGAATAATTAATAGAATAATTTCTGATCTCAAAAATTAAGATAGAAAATTTCTCTGAAAAGATGTTACTTACCAACTGTCGTGTAGCGAACAAACGTCTCTTTGTTCTCAATCATCGAATCGACTGCCAATTTTTCGCAATATTGAGCTGTGATTATTGCAATCGTCGGTTGTTTCGAACTGGCCATAGTGGGCATTTGTTTAACCACCTGAAATTATTTTTTTTAAATTAAAAATTAAAATTAAAAATCAGAGAGTTTAATAAGGATTGAAAAAAAAATTCCCTGACATTTTACTAAATTTATTTCTGCTTTTTTGGGCCAAAAATATGATAACTGACATATTCAACAATGAATTAATATCTAATGATTGAAACAAACAATAATAAAAATCTCCTAAGTTTTGTTAGATTACAAAAAAAAAAAATTATTCACAAGAAATTTTAATTTTTGTATAAATTTTTAGAAATTTCCCTGACTTTTAGTGAAATTTTCTGACATTCCCTGCGACTAAAAAAATTCCCTGACTTCCCTGACCGTTAGATGCACTGAAAATTAAAAATTTCCAAACAAAACAAGAAATAAATAAATTATAAATTAAGAGCAAAAATTGCCAAATGGCGAATTGTGTGAAAAAATTTCTGGGTGAATTAATTTTTGATTGAAAACGAAGAGTAGCAAATAATTACTAAACTTTGGTGAAAATATTTGATATTATTATAATGATCGCGGAATTGCAAAAATAATGATCAAATAAAAAAAAGAATTTAAGTGAACAATGACAAAATTATTAACGAAAAAAAGCAAATAAAATAATAATTACATTTACTACATAAAATATTTTTTTTTCCTTCAATTTAAAAATTATTATTTTTGTTATTATTATTATTATTATTATTATTATCATTATTATTTTCATAGAATAATAAAAATATTAATAAAAGATTAGGACTGAAAAATGACAATAAAATTTTTTTTGGTAACAACTATCGACGAAAAATAGCAAATAAAAAGAAATAATAGCGAAAAAGTGGAAGTAAAAGAGAAGAAAATATGAAAAATCAAAGAAAATTGAGAAAGAAAAAAAGCAATTTACTTTGACATGAGTGTCTTGGTGAACGACTCTCGTAAAAGCTCCATGTTCCATCGCTTTTACGACTCCTTTCTCTTGTAACTCGATTAATTTTGCTTCAACTGCGGACGTCTCCCAGCCATGATCTCTAAAATAGAAAAAATTAATTATTCAAAAAAAAGAATTTCAAACGATAATTTTTATCTGAATTATTCCCTCTTTTTTAAATAGAAAACTTAATGAATTTTTCAATCACAGTAATTGTTATATATAACACGAAAAAAAAACAAAAAAAAAAAAATGAAAAAAATAACTTACTTTGCTAAATCAACAACAGTGACTGGATTTGGATAAGCGGATTCGATTAACTCGAGGACCTTCTCCACAGTAAGCTCAATTATTTGAAGTGATGCCTCGTCTGACGATACTGAGAATTAAAAATAAAACACGATTATTAAATTATTATTCAAAAATAATTTCCAACTTTTTTCCGAAACAAAAAAATTACTTTTAACAGTAGAATTAAATAGATATAAAATAATTTAGAAAAATATAAAATAATTTAGAAAAATATAAAATAATTTATTAGAAAAGTCGGAAATTCATCAAAATAGGGCGAATTTTTTTTTGTTTCAAAATTAATCAAGCCAAAAGGTATAATAATAATAATAGCATTTTCTAAAAAACATTAAAAAATAATATTAAAAATATTAATAAAAATAATAAATTATTACTTATTAATGGAATTAATGAAGTTGAAAAGATAGAAAAATAATAATTGAGATGCAGAAAAAAAATCTACTGTAGGTTTATGAGAGAAAAGCCTTTGACAAAAAAGACATTAATAACAACTATCATTGCATGAAACATTTCTACACTATTATTTTTTTTATGTATTTTTTTATTGTAAACAAAAATTGTGAGACTTGTGCTTTTGTCCTATCTCTACATTTTATCATTTTTATCTAAAATTGTGTCGTGCATTATTATTCTAAAATAACTAATAAAAAATAATCCGTTTTGGTTTTTTATGACTAAATAATTTGTTTTTTTAGAAGAAAAATAGAATATTCAAAAGTAGATTTAGTAAAAATGAAAGAAATTTGACAATTTGACAATAAACTATTGAATTAACAATAGTGTTTGTTAATAAAAATTGAAATAAATAAATGAAAGATAAATAAAAAAATAATAAATAATAATAATAGATAACAACTAATAAATAATAATAAATGATAGATAATAATAATAATAATTAATAATAATGAGAATAATAAGTAATAATAATTAATAATAATGAGAATAATAAGTAATAATAATAAACATTGTGATAATAATAATAATTATTATTAATAAATTAAATTATTATTAACTTTAATAAATAAAAGCAAATTGGTGGAAAATTTTCCCACGGAAAAAAACGTGAAAAGATTAAAAAATCGACTTTCCTTGTGTAGGTAAATTTTTTTTGACTTAAAATGATTAAAATTTGGAGAATATTTAGAGTTTTTTTGTTGAAAATTTTGTAATTGTTATTGATTATTGGAATGCAAAGCTGTATAAGTATTTATGTTAAATCGATGTTGTTATGGTTACAAATAGAAATTTATTTGAATAGCGTTCCAAACAATCACATTTCAAAAAAAAAATGCAATGAGAACATATTTTTCATCACACACTGTAAAAATTCATCTCGATTCTGAAATTTTTGTTATAGAAACAGAAACAATTCCCGATTTCAAAACAATTGCAAAAGCAAAATAGATGCAAGAGGGTATTCAATTTATTTCTTTTTTCCACCATTTATTTTCAATTCGTGTCTCGTTTATAGCACTTTACACTTTTTTCAAAGTAAAAATCCTCAAAATCCAATTTTTTTCTTTCTCTTCTGCTTTTCTTTCTTAATTTCTATAAGAAAATAAATTCGTAACGATTTAATTCTCGAGATTAAAGAGAAAAGAAGAAATTGATTAAAGAGAAATTGAAATTAAAGAATTTCGAATTTGGAAAACAAGAAAAAAAGTGAATCCCAATGAAGCGAAAATAAGAATTTTGTTTTTTAATTCCTAACGGTAGAGAGTATTATTTTGTAAATAAAAATAACTCGTGCACGTTTGTGTTTTTTATTTCTAAAGCTGTTAAAAAACGAGTTTCACGCAAAATTCCTTGACCATTGAATGTTTTTGTATTATTCCTACAGTGTGTGTGTTCTTTTTTTGGAATAAATGACAATCATCCTGTAAATGGTTGAAAAAAAGACTGTAACAAAACATGGCCAAAGAATGCTGAATTTTTTTTTTTTTTGTTAAACTATTGGCCGAACCTGATTCCCACATTGATTTCTCACGTTGAGGAAGTGTGAAGATTATATGACCACTTCGAGCTGTGAATAATACGAATACCTATATGAATATTTTTCTACTTTTTTTCTTTTTATTGATGACAAAAATGAAACAGAAGAGATGAGCTGAGCTGAAGAAAAACAAGCCTCGAACTATTTCTCCATCGATTTTTACTAAATAATTTTAACAATTCTTTTTTTCGAAATATATTTTTTTTGCGAAATCAGAAAAAAAATTGACTTTCATCAAAGAGGAAAATTGAAATTCATAATTGATATAAATTCTGATTAGACGATGTGTTCGAGACCTGAAAAATGATGATGAAGATAGAATGACAGTGCAGATGGAAAATTGCGCTCATTAATCTTGAACAAATTTAGAAAAAAGGGGACAAGTTCAAACGACTCAGTTAACTGTTATGTAAGGAAAAGTGTGAACCCCATTTAATTGACATTGTCACACATTGTAGAAATTGAGTCAACAATTTATTATTAGGGTCAATCTTTTTTTCTTTCTTTCCGAATCGAAAACAACAAATTTTTTTAGGCTCCATTAATTTTCATAAAAATTTCAATCGAATTTCAATTAGAGAAAAAATTAATTCTGTCGAAAACTTTAAAATTTTTTGAAAATACATATAAACAATATTAATTAAAGAAGAAAATGTTACTCGCGCGGAACGTGTTATTCAATTTGTTGTTGTTATGCAAATTACAACATTTTTTATTTTGAAATATAAATTTTTAAAATAATTTTATAGTCAAAATTTAAAAAATTCACTTATTATGTACAAAATAAATTATTACCGTTCATATTTTAAAAATTTTAATAAAATTTGACGAAAGAATTCAATAATTTTCTAAAGTTGTAATAAATCCTTCAGAACAATTCATTTATTTTTTAAGTAGTAAAATCTTTACAAAAATTCAATTATTTTTTAAACAATTTTAATTGAATTCCTCGGAAGAGATCAAGTTTTAAAAATATTTTTAACACACTACGAAATAATTCAATTTTGTTCTAAAATTTTAATAAATCTTTCTAAACAATTCATTTATTTTTTTAAGTAGTAAAATCTTTACAAAAATTCAATTATTTTTTAAACAATTTTAATTGAATTCCTCGGAAGAGATCAAGTTTTAAAAATATTTTTAATACACTACGAAAAAATTGAATTTTGTTCTAAAATTTTAATAAATTCTTCCAAATAATTAAATTATTCTTATAAACAAAGTAAAATTCTCGGCAGGAATTCAACTATTTTCCAAACAGTTTTAATTATTTATTTCCTAAATTTTTAATAAATTCTTCAAGACAATACAATTATTTTTATAAATACTACAATTTTTTGAATTATTTTTAATCCAATTTAACAAAAATTACACGAAAAAATTTAATTAATTTCAAAAATTTCCATAAAAACAATTTTAACAAGAATTTTTGAATTTTTTAAAAATAATTTAATTATTGACAAAATATTTATGAAAAAAGGAAAAAAACGTTATTTTTAATTATTTCTATAAAATTCTTCGTAACAATTTAATTATTTCTCAAAATTTTAATAAATTTTTCGACATATTTTAATTATTTTTGTATAAATAGTAAAATTCTTTGCAATAATTCAATTTCGTTTATAAATAGTAAAATCCTTTGCAGAAATTTAATTATTTTCAAAACAATTTTAATCGACTCGAAAGAATTTTAATCTTCAAATATTAACATAAAATTCATTTATTTTCTAAAATTTTTAATAAATTCTCCGGAATAATTAAATTATTTTTTATAAATCGTAATAAAATTCTTCGCAACAATTGAATTATTTTTATAAATAGTAATAAAATTTTTCGTAAAAATTCAATTATTTTTAATACAATTTTAATGAAATTCTTCTTCATAAAATCCAATTGCTTTCAAAATTTTCAATTAAAATTTTTCAAAGATACTCCATTAGTTTACAAAAAATTCAAAGAAATTCTTCAAAAGAATTTAATTAGGATTTTTTAAAATTTTAATGAAGTTCTTCAAAAGAATTTAATTAAGATTTTTTAAAATTTGAATAAAATTCTTCACGAGAATTTAATAAAATTTTTAGAAGGAATTCTATTATTATCAAATTTTTTGATAAATTTCTTTGCAATAATTCAATGATTTTTAATGCATTAATTTTAAAATTGAAAATATTTTAAAAGAAAAATTATTAAGAAATTACCATATCACGAACTTTATTAATAGAGATATTTACTTAATAAGTGATTTTTTTCAAATTTTGATTATGAATTTACCAAAAATTTTTAAATTTTGAAAATAATTTGCTAGTTTTCAATAAAATTACGTATTTCATATCTCGTAAAAAAAGAAAGATATATTCACATCTAAGATTTCAATTCGATTTGCTTAATTCACTCTTGAGACGAATATGTACATTGAAACTGGCGATTAAATGAACGAGCAATTTAGTCCAATGGGCCTAATTTAATTAGAGAGACGAACCAGCTTTCTAAGAGACATGAGGATGAAGTTGCTTAACCATCATAAACTCTCTATCAACACTCTTGAAAATGACAAAATTGCAGAGCGAGAAAGAGAGAGAGAGTTCCATATATGGTGCAGCAAAATCATTAAATTTATCATCCGAGTGAAACAATAATGAGAAAATTATGTGTCAAATGAATATAACAATGAAATAAAATAAAAATAAAATTTCACACTCACGTGGTCGTGCTGGCAGATCAATCGGATCTTCAAGTTGTTTTAATTCGACTTCCAATTTTTGAATAGTCGGATATTTGTGCTGCATCAGTTTCATTATTTTTTTTATAAATCCAACGTAATCTGTGGGGGGGAAAAAAGAAAACAATGTTACATTTTGCAAATACAATTTTTTTCTTTTCTTTTACAAATTTTCTTTATTCTGTTTTTTCCTTTTTATTCTGTTTTTCCCTTTTTTATTCTTTCTTTTTCCCTTTTTATATTCTTTCTTTTTCTCTTTTTTTTATTCTTTCTTTTCCCGTTTTTTATTCTTTCTTTTTCCCTTTTTTTTATTCTTTCTTTTTCCTTTTTTTATTCTTTCTTTTCCCTTTTTTTTTATTCTCTCTTTTTCCCTTTTTCTTTCGAACTCACCTCTTGGAAATTCTTGAGGACTGACCAATTCACGAAAAAATTCTTGAGCAATGTGCGGCTGCTCCTGATCAGGCAAATTTTTCACAAACCAAAATTGTAACGTTCTCGATTCCTGAGTGTGTTTTCCTGTTTGTGCACTCACGAGGAACACTCGAAATTGAAGACAGAGGTGTGCGGGATTTCCTATTCCGTTCATTACTAAAAAAAGAGAAAGAAAATTAAATCAATTTTTTTTTTAAATAAAACAATAATAATAAATAAATAAAAATTCTTATGATTTAAAAGTCAAATTAAAATAAAAGGTAAAGATTAAAGTTTCAAAAATTGAAAAGAAAGAAAGCAAAAAAAAAAAATTCGAGTCAAGAACAATAATTGATTAACTACCATTTGCTGCTTGTTTATTGATGACAATCCCTTTGTGATCTCCTCCGGCAATGTGGACATTTTTCTCATCACCATTTTCCTCCGGTGCATCCAATTCTTGTCTCTCGATCATTAACGTTGTCGAATTCGCAGTCTTGCATTTTGGTGTCATCACAATATGTTCTACTGGCAAAAAAAAGTCAATTAATTAATTTAAAGTGGTTTAAAAATTAATTAATCAATTTAAAGTGGTTTAAAAAATTAATTAATCAATTAAAAGTGGTTTAAAAGTAGTTAAAAGTGGTTAAAAATTTAAGTAATATTTTACCAAATATAGAATTATTGTTTTAAAAAAGGCAATATTTTCATAAATTTTATTTTGTAAATATTGAAAAAAGGGATAAGTATATTGAAAAAAAGACGAAAAAGAATTGTAAATCGTAATTAGAAAGTATAATAATGATACGAGGAAATAAGATAGCTTTATCTGTAATTTTATCACATGTATGAGATAATTCCAGACTTTTTTCAAAAAAAAAAAAAAAATAGTTGTGTCATATTAAGTCTATATATCGATTACGCAGATCAAGGCCACACTGTCAGTTTTTTCGTGAATAAAGTTATGTATTAAAATTAGCCAATATTTTTCCAGTTAAAAAATTTCGAAAAGATAACAAAAAGAATATATTCGAAAGTGTGGAAAAATTCTCCTCTAAACCACAAATTTAATTTCACATTTTTTTTTACAAAATTCAGCAATGAATTTAACTTTCTTAAATAAATTTTAATAAAGTGTTTTTTTGATGATGTATTTATTTTGATAATATTTTTATTAATTATGTTTTTTAAATTATTTTTCTAAAATTATGTTTTTTTAATTATTTTTTTAAAATTATGTTTTTTTAAATTGAAAAATAAATAAATAAAGGAAAAAAATAGACTTAAAAGGCAAATATCAAGTTAAAGTAAAAATTGTGTTTTTTTAAATAGGAAAATAAATAAATAAAAGAAAAAAAAATAGACTTAAAAGTCAAATATCAAGTTAAAGTAAAAATTAATTTTTTTTAAATAGGAAAATAAATAAATAAAAGAAAAAAAATAGACTTAAAAGTCAAATATCAAGTTAAAGTAAAAATTATGTTTTTTTAAGTAGGAAAATAAATAAATAAAAGAAAAAAATAGACTCAAAAGGCAAATATCAAGTTAAAGTAAAAACAAATAAAAAAAAATTTCTAGACTATTTATGAAAAAAATTTCCCGACTAAAAAACACAACATTTTTCGATTGTTGTGAAAAATTGACAAAATCTTGTGAATAATGGTTTATAAATAGAGATGACTCATTGTTTCAATGTGATACATTAAAGTTTATATTGAGAATTTCTCGAGAGTGAAGTGCATATGGTATTTGTTTGTAGACTTTTTTCTAACAAAAGAAGAAGAAGACAAAGTTTCCTTTCATGCGAATCATTTTATTTATTAGAATATTTTCCCATATCTTGTAAATAAATTAATCCTCGAAAATAAAGGAAATTATAAGTATAAAGAAAGGAAATAAATAAAAGCAAATATAAATAAATAAAAATAATAAATATAATAACAAATAATATAAACAAATAAAAATAATAAATAAAAATAATAAATATAAATAATATAATAATAAATAAAATATAATAAATAATACATATAATATAAATAAAGGAAGTTATAAGTTAATAAAAACGTGATTTATCATTTTACTTTATCTACAATCTTAATACGAATAAATTACTTTTTATCTATAAAGACAACAAAGAAAATATGTTTTACTAATTGCTTTTGTTTCGCTTTTTATATTATTACGTGTTCATATAATTGTTAACATAAAGCGCATTAAAAAAGTAATTACACTTCTTTTTGGATATTATATACAGAATTGTTTTATTTTACGAACAAAAAAATGTATTTTAACTCGATTGATAGACTAAATAATTGTTTTAAAGCCCGTATTTTTAATTTTTCGATTTACAATTAATGGCAAAAGAAATCAATTTTCCGTAAATTAGATACTTACAAAGTTTCAAAATTGAAAAAAATGAAAAACAAATCGAAAATTAATTTTTCATGACCTATTTTAAAAAAAAAATTTTTTTGTTTAAATTTCTTTAAATTTGCTTACAAAATATTTAATCGAAAGAAATTAAAAATGTAAACTTTCATAAACAAAAACCTTCTAGAATTTATTATCAACATAATTATCCACCATTTTGGAAAAAATCCCTTTTTTTATGCAAAAAAAATCTATACAACAATATTGCATGATGCATAATCTAACCTCAAATTTGATTTTTCCCCTTTTCTCCCACTGACACGTGAATAATATCAAATTTTCCCAACTTACCAGTCTTTTTATTGTTCATTTTGATGAAATATATAATCCTTTATCAGTGAAGATTCGACTTTCTGTGATGAAAACACTTTTAATGTGAGCAAAGCGAGCAAAGTAAAGAGATGCACTGTATACACTTTTGACAGATGAGACTTGTTTTTTGTCTCTTTGTACGCGCACTATACAAACGACAACTTGACAGTTCGGCCGGCGAACAGTCACTGACAATTTTTCATACTTTTTCGCCTCCCCCACATAACATACAATTATAGTTTCTCATAAATCGGCGCTCGTGCTTGTCAAACGAGTAAAACGCGACAAGGAATTGTTCTGATACAACACAACGCGCGCCATTCGCGATTTTTTTTTTCGTTTTTTTTTTTGGCTTCTATCGTTTTATGCTCTATGGCGTCTGCTCCATAAACTCGAGAGCCTCGAGAGAAATGAGATCAAATTGTTTTTTATTTTTTGCAGTATTACGGTACTTGATAGACTGGAACTGTAAGATCGATATTAGTTCCGTATTGAACAGTTTTTATTTCTATTTATGACTCAGATCACGTTTCATCAGAAGCAAAATTAATATTTAAATGTCATATTGTCCCAGTCACCAGTGACGTCAGTAGAAATGTGGGTTTTAATTTTTTTTTGAAAATTACTTTTATCGCTAGACTTTTTATGACGAAATGTCTAAAACTCGAAATTTTAAGTCTGAAATTTTTCGTTTATAAATTAAAATTTTCTAATATTTTAAACTAAGTCGGATGTATGAAAAATAGTTAATTTAATTTTCATACTTTCTTAAAAAAATACATACGTCCCTGGTGTAAATTAACCAATTTTCGGGGATTACCCGGAAGTTAATAAAATTTGCCCCGCGAAAGTAAATTTATTTTTAAATAAAATAATTAGCAATAAAGAATAAAAAAAAATTCTAAAATTACGAATTTCCGCACTTCTCAAGTTTTAATTCAATTTATATTCAAATTTTCGCCACATTGTTCGTTTCTAAAACAATGGTTTCTAAAAGCAAGTTTCCTTAATTACGGCGTTAAATTGCTTATTCCCCTATTTGGTGATTAGATCACAATTGTGAAATAAACACATTTTTCCTTGATCCACTTTTAATTATATTTTATCAAAGAACAAAAAAAAAGTACAATTTTGTCTCTGAAGCAGAAAAAAAAATCTATTGCGCCAATAAATTTATTTCACTCCATTTCGTACAACTTTTACAAACATCATATTATTATTTAGAAGTAATGTAAAAAAAACACAGTATTAAAAGAAAATAATGTACACTTATTGCTAAATATATTTATGTATTTTTCGATTTTCACACAGCAATTATTTTAAAAAAAAAGAAAATGTCCATCATTCGATATGTTAATTAAATAATTATAATCAATTACAAAGAAAAATTAATAAAATGTAAAAATTAACCACAATAGAAATCTTAAATATTTTCCGGAAATAATTATTATACATTATGTAAATTACAGTCGGGGGTTTTTCTCGCAATATTCTTTTGACAGAAATTTTTTTTTAAAATTAATATAATATTTACACATGAAGCGTGATTATTGTTTGAAATTTGTCAAAATTATTTACCAAGCAAACTATGAAATACTTCTCGATCGAATTTTACTAACATGTATTTTATCATTTAAAGACGAAGAAAGAATTTCTTTTCGATTAATTTTTATTAATAGTAATAATAATTAATGACTAAAACTAATTAAAATTAGTCAAATTATTAAATTTGTTATTTCTTTAACTTTTAAATTCAATTATATTTTAAAGTAAATTATAATGTAAAATAATAAAAAATAAAATAAAGAGAAAAAATTAAAAAAATGATTTTATTTGTTTAAAAAAAAAAAGAAAAAAGAAGTGGAAGTAATAAAAAAACTTATTATTCCTACACGAGGTAAGAGTTTTGTTAATGTAACAAATCTAGGAAAATTAGAGAAATTTCGATCGAGTAGCATTGATTTTTCTTTATTTTCAATTGCATGTTTATCTCATTGGCATCGATGACATGGAGGACATTGAAGTCAAGGACGATGGACCAGAACTTAAATTTAACTTGTCCAACTCCTCGTCTGCCTTGTTGTTCTTTAAATCCTGTTGCGTGTATAGAAATTTGTTCCATTCGTCCATTCTCGGATGCGCCAAATGCTGAAAATTAAAAAAAAAGTTTATTATTTATACGAAATAATTCTCTTCTTTATTATTATACAAAAATTTTTATTTTCAAATATAAATATTTTAAAAAATTTCATAGTCGAAATTTAAAAAATTCACTCATTAAGTAGAAAATTAATTATTACTGTTCATATTTTTAAAATTTTTTTATAAAATTTCGCGAAAGAATTCAATAATTTTCTAAAGTTGTAATAAATCCTTCAGAACAATTCAATTTTTTTTAAGTAGTAAATTCTTTACAAAAAATCAATTATTTTTAAAACAATTTTAATTGAATTCTTCGAAAGGGATCAATTTTTAGAAATATTTTTAACACACTTCGAAAAAATTCAATTTTTTACTAAAATTTTAATAAATCCTTCGAAATAATTCAATTATTCTTATAAACAAAGTAAAATTCTTCGCAAGAATTCAATTAATTTTAATAAATAGTCAAATTTTCGTCAGGGATGCAATTATTTTCAAAACAATTTTAATTAAATTCCTCGGATGAATTCAATTATTTTAAAATATTTTCATAAATTTTATTTATTTTCTAAAATTTTAATAAATCCTTCGAAACAATTTTAATTACTTTTATAAATACTACAATTCATTGTAAGAAATTAAACTATTTTAAATTCAATTTAAGTAAAATTACACGAAAGAATTTAATTATTTTCCAAAATTTTCCATAAAATTCAATTTCAACAAGAATTTTCGAATTCTTTAAAAATAATTCAATTGTCAAAATATTTTTAAAAAAGGAAAAAAAATTTCGTTATTTTCAATTATTTCTATAAAATTCTTCGTAACAATTTAATTATTTCTCAAAATTTTAATAAATTCTTCGAAACATTTCAATTATTTTTATAAATAGTAAAATTCTTTCCAATAATTCATTTATGTTTATAAATAGTAAAATCCTTTGCAGAAATTTAATTATTTTCCAAACAATTTTAATAGAATTTCTCGAAAGAATTTTAATCTTCAAACGTTAACATAAAATTAATTTATTTTCTAAAAGTTTAATAAATTCTTCGGAACAATTCAATCATTTTTATAAATAATAATATAATTCTTCGCAAGAATTCAATTATTTTTAATACAATTTAAATAAAATTCTTCTTCATAAAATCCAATTGTGCTTTCAAAATTTCCAATTAAAATTTTTAAACAAACTTCATTAGTTTAAATAAAAATTCAAAGAAATTCTTTAAAAGAATTTAATTAGGATTTTCAAAAATTTTAATAAATTTCTTCACGAGAATTTAATGACATTTTTAGAAGAACTTCTATTATTATCAAATTTTTTGATAAAATTCTTTGCAATAATTCGAAGATTTTCAGTTTACCGGATTTACGAACTTTATTAATAGAGAAGATAGATTATAACAATTGTATTATTTTTGAAGAATAATTGAAATCCTGACGAGAATTTATAAACAATTTTTTGAATATAATTGAATTTCTGCGAAGAATTTTATTATTTTTGAAAATTATTTAATTTCTGCAATCATTTGTAAATTTCTCAAAAAATTAATTTTAAAATGAATTTATTTTGAAAATATTTAAGTAAAATTATTTAGGAAATAATTTCTGAGTAATAATTTTTTTTTTAATTTGATTTTTAATTCATTTTTATGATAATTAATTTGAAAATGAATTTATTTTGAAAATATTCAAGTAAAATTATTTATGAAATAATTTCAGAGTTAAAATTTTATTTCAATTTGATTTTTAGTTCAATTTTATGATAATTAATGTGAAAATGAATTTATTTTGAAAATATTCAAGTAAAATTATTTATGAAATAATTTCTGAGTAATAATTTTATTTCAATTTTATTTTTAGTTCAATTTTATGATAGTTTGATCTTCGTTCAAGATCAACGTTATTTTGAAAAGAAATTATTCGTGTTTGCTTTGTAATAATATTAAAAAAAATAGTCTTACTTCTGCAACATCATAAACCCAAATTCTTCCCGAATCGTCGCCGACAGTGACGTGAAAGCCGCTCGGCATCCAGGAGACTCGATTCAATGCGGGACATCCGTCGACAATGACACTAGCGGCAGGCACTTCCGTGTCCTGATTCAAGTTCCACAAATCGAGTCTTCCCGAGTCGTCGACAACCGCAAAGAGAGCCGGATGTGTCGGCGACCATGCGACATCGTAAACATAATCTCCATTATGCTCAAACGAATAAAGTGGCTTATTCTCCTTCAAACTCCAAAGTTTAATGGTCCAATCGATCGACGACGTGAGGAACAAATGCGAAAAATCAATTCCACCCTGAACAGCGTGGGCGTCGATTCCTGTCACTGGTCCTTGATGTCCCTCGTACATTTCCGTCACTCCTGCTTTCGTTCCGTGACGACATGCTGAAATTGATTTTTATTTTGCTATAAATTTCCTTTTTTTTGCGTATATTCGATTTTCTTTTCTACGAAAATTCTGTTTCTTTACTAGTTAAATTTTTTTTAAATAAAATCTTTTTCTTTACTATTGTAAGCCAAAAAGAAAACTTTTTCTTTTTTAAAGAAAAACAATTATTCTTTTTGCTTTACAGTAGTAAAGAAAAAGATTTTATTTGAAAAAAATTTCACTAGTAACGAAAAAAGTCTTTTTCTTTACCATTGTAAAGCAAAAAGAAAAAAATTCTTTTTCTTTCCTTTTGTAAAGAAAAAGAATTATTAAGAAAAAAATATGTCTATGCTACTAAACTGTTTCTAATTTTTTTAATTCTGATTTTTAATTTTAGTCACCTGAGTAGACCATTCCGTCTTCACTGCCAACGACGAAATTATTGACATCGCCGTGAGGAAATGCGAGACACGTGACGGCAATTGATTTCGATTGTTTCGCTTGCAATTCAAGTTTCTCCTGCGGCTGTGACAGCATATCCAAACTCCAGGAACACATTTTCCCATCGGTCGATATGCTGATTAAATTGTGAGCATTTTGTGTGCCAACCACACTTAAACAATAAACTGGATGCTGTAAATAATTCCCCATCTCTTATTAACAATATTTCCATCATAGTTGTCTACTTTTTAAAATCAATTCCCAACTTATTTAAAATCACACCCGGAATTTTACTATTTAAAAATTTGTCTTTCAGCGTTGCCACAAATATTTAACAAAAATAATACTTTTAATATAAATATTTAATATTTCCTATTTCTTGTGTTCCAAATAAATAAATAAGAATGTTTAAAAACAAGAATACGAAAAAATTTTTTTTAAATTCCAGAAAATAGGATTAGATTCTAAAAAAATTATTTACTGTTCCTAAAGTATGGCGAGAACAATCCCACCTAATATTCGGATCGTGAAAATTAATTCAAAATTAATAACAAGTAACCACAGCCGCGAATAAAAAAAAATGAAAAATATATTTTTTTCTTATTCTTTTCTTATTGTGTAGCTTAATTTGAAAAAATTACCGTGTGAGCACTCGCAGATAATGGCGTGCGTTGAATGGGCGTTCTCTTTTGCACTCTATTGTCCCAAAGAACAATTTGCCCCGAATATGTGCCGCCTAAAATTAAATTCGGATGAAATCTGGCGAATGTCGTCGACATCACTGGCGACTGACAATGAAATATAAATTCGGGCGTTGTCTTTTTGAATTTCGTGTTCCAAATTAGGCAAACGCCGTCGGGATCATTGGGACTCTCGTCATTATTGTGATAAGACGCTGCCAATAGTTCCGGAAATTGTGGCGACCAATCCATCGATGTCACGCAACGATTTCGCGACCAACGCTCACAATAGAACGATCTGTTCAACCACAATCGTTGATGGCTCTTCTCGTCCCTGCAAAATTCGAATAAATTTTATATTTAATTAAAAAATTTCAGATCTTTCTTTTGCCTCTATTCTTAAATTTCTTGAACTTCCTATGAGAAAACCAGTTTTCCATTACTGATAAAAATATCTCAATAAGTATAATTCATTCAATTAAAAATTATAAAATTATAATTAAACGAAAAATACAAAAAGAAGAAAAATCCAAGAAGAGGAAAAAGTCAAAAGAGAAAAATTCAAAAAGAGGAAAAATCCAGAAAGAGGAAAAATTCAGAAGAGAAAAATTCAAAAAGAGGAAAATTCAAAAAGAGTAAAAATTCAGGAGAGAAAAATTAAAAAAGAGGAGAAATTCGAAAAGAAGAAAAATTCAAAACGAGTAAAAATTCAGAAGAGAAAAATTTAAAAAGAGGAAAAATGCAGAAGAGAAAAATTCAAAAAGAGGAAAAATTCAAAACGAAGAAAAATTCGAAAAGAGTAAAAATTCAGAAGAGAAAAATTAAAAAAGAGGAAAAATTCAGAAGAGAAAAATTCAAAAAGAGGAGATATTCAGAAAGAGGAAAAATTCAGAAGAGAAAAATTCAAAAAGAGGAGAAATTCAGAAAAAAATTCAAAAAGAGGAAAAATTCGGAAACGAATAGAAAAAGTAAATTTAAGGAGAAATCAAACTCACATTCCATCGTCTCCGTCCATTGTTCCCGTATAATCCGTGTAAATATCAACCGATTCTCCAAGAGCCCTCTCGACAATTCTGCTCGTTCGGTCCAGGAAGCGTTGGAAATCTTCTGACAAAATGATCATCTGCTTCTCCTCTTCGCTCAGTTCTCTCACTAAATTGTTTTCAAAGAAAAATATTTTTAATATTATGAGAATTGAAAAATAATGGAAAGAAAAAGTAAATAATTTTCGTCTTCGTTACCCTCTTTGGATTTCTCCTTCTCCTTTTCCTGTTCGACTTGTGTGACTGCTGGCTGAACTTCCTTGACCTGCGGCAATCCATGGGGCAAAATTCCGGGCGGCAATTTGCTCTGGAAACCGTCGAGGTGCGGCAGGCTGTTCTCCTCGTCCTCGGCTTGGCCATCATCATATGTCAAAACTGTGGTGAATAAGCTGGTCCCACAACAAGTACCCTAACTTTGCCACGACCCTACTCTAATACTATTTCTATTGTTTTTTACTTCTATTTCTATTTTTTTTTACTTCTATTTCTATTTTTTTATTTCTATTTCAATTTTTATTTCTATTTCTATTTTTATTTCTCTTTTTTTATTTCTATTTTTATTTCAATTTCTCTTTTTTTCTATTTCTATTTTTTATTTCTATTTCTTTATTTCTATTTCTTTGTTTTTAATTTCTATTTTCTTTTTTCTTCGTTTCAATTTTTCTCTCAAATTCAAATCCTACACGCAATTCCTAATTAAAGAACTAAAATTACTGAACTACTTTATTTACTAGGGAATAAATTCAATCATCCGGAATTCCAATATAAATTTTTTTTTTAAATATTAAGAAAAATTTTAGTACCATTTCCTCCTGATAATTGTTAATTAAAAATTTATTTTTCCGTTCGTTCGAAAATTGACTAGACAAGAAATTATTTTCTATATTTTTAGTCGATTTTGAATCAAATTTGCGATTTTCAGTCGACTTTTGACATTATTTACAACAATAGTAAATAATACAAGGAAAAAAAGAAAAAAATTAGAAATATATAACAAAGAATTTTTTTCAAGGAAAAATAATTTAAATAAAAATAATTGAATTCCTTTTACTATTTTCTAAAGTCATTTTTTTTAGAAATTAATTTTATAATTTAATCTAAATGAAATGAAATGAAATTTATTTTTATTTACATTTAATTTATTTAACTCAAATGAAATTAAATTTAAATTTATTTTTATTTACATTTAATTTATTTAACTTAAATGAAATTAAATTTAAATTTATTTTTATTTAAATTTAATTTCATTTAAGTTAATTAAATTAAATTAAATTTATTTTTATTTACATTTAATTTATTTAACTTAAATGAAATGAAATGAAATTTATTTTTATTTACATTTAATTTAATTGATTTGAATTTAATTATCGAACTTTTTGAATTTCCCCAACGAAATCGAGAAAGAAATTCGAAAAAAAAAATTTTCAAAAAATTTATATGGAATACATTGGAAAAATCACAGAAAAAAGGTGACTAGAAAATTATTCTTCTAATTCTAGATTCGGGAAATATAATTTACTAAAGTTTGAAAACGTGAAAAAAAAACACAAAATGCATGCTATGAAAATTTATGTAATAAAATATCTAAAATATTCCTACACATATTAAATTCACAACAAGCATTAACAATAAATAAAAATTTCATCAACAAAAATACGGATAATTTTTTCTTTGGCGGGAATAAAGAAAAGTTAATTTTTCTTCAAAAAATACTGATTGTAAAATACTCGCAATGCAAATTTTTTAAAAGCAAAACAAAAAATGAATATTTAAAATAAGCATTATTTAATTATTGTTATTTTTATTCCTAATCGAAAAGGGTCACAAAAATCATGCTACCAAGTCTATTTAAATAAAAATGATCACAAAATTTTCCGAAAATTTAATAAATAAAAAAAACTTTTATTAAATGTTAAATAAAGTTTTAAAAAATCAAAAAGAAAACAAAAATAAATAAAATAAAAAAGGTTTGGAAAAATTTGAGCAAAGGAGAAAAAAAAATTATTTAGAGAACAAATTTAAGCGAAAACGAAAAAATAAACAAAAAATTATTTGGAAAAAATTTAGCTGAATTAAAAAAAAAAAAGGAATGAAAAAAATTAAGCGAATAATTTGATTATTATTAAAAATGAATCACGATTAATTACTTCGATACTTCAGAATTAATCTACGAATAATTCATTAAATTATTAATTATTAAATTAATTATTACAATAAAAATTGTAAATAAAAATAAATAAATAATTTAAAATAATATTCAAAAAATTATTATTAATTATTATTTTAATTACAAAGAAATAACATTACGAATTAATGAACCGAAATAAAATTAATAGAGATAATTAAAATACTGAATATATTTTTAGAAAAGCAAAAAAAAAAAAAATTGACGAACTCAAGACAGTGAACAAACAATTTTTTTCGTGAGGGCATGCATCAGGATTTGTTGTGCACGTAAAAGATATTAAAAAAAATAAGAAAAAAAATTTAATCTTTCACATTCTCTCTCTCCACCCTTATTGTCGAGTACTTTTTCTCGAAAATAATTTTTATCATAGTAACTGTAATATATTTTTTTTCTTTATTTATTTTTACGTTTCATAGACTATTTTATAGACATTTTAATAAATAATATTATTAAGTTTTTTATTAAATTTAAATTTACAATTATTGTAAATTAAAATTTTTTTTTAATTTTTAATTTAATTATAATTCTCAATTCAACAAATTGAATTCAGATTGGTAATTATCAATTTAAAATAAAATTTAAATTTACAATTAATTTTAATGTTGAATTTAATGATAATTAAATTCAAATTTAAAATAAATTCTAAATTTACAATTAAATTTTAATTTAAAATTAAATTAAATTTTAATTTAAAATTAAATTAAATTTTAATTTAAAATTAAATTAAATTTTAATTTAAAATTAAATTTAACTTTAATGTTGAATTTAATTATAATTAAATTCAAATTTAAAATAAAATTTAAATTTACAATTAAATTTTAATTTGAAATTAAATTTATATTTACAATTAAATTTAATGAATATTAATATAAATAAAGTTATTTTTATAAACGTAATAACATTCATAGAAATATTGTTATTATTATTCATACAACAATTTTTGGAAATGAAAAAAATTGTTCAATTCGACAATTTTGTGTTTGTGGCATTTTTTTAATCATTTAAATTCATTCAATTATTAGTTTCCAAAAAAATATGTTTCATAATAAAAAATTAATTACAGATAATAAAAATTAAAAAAAAATATCTAAATAATTTTTTTGAAAAATTACCCTCGTTATAAAAAATATTTTTTTTCGAATAACGCAGCTTCCTGAGCCTCATGCACCATATAGAGGAAAAAAACTTGTATACAAACAACTAAAGACTAATTTAAGAAGCATTCTATAGATATTCAACACAAACACTTGCAAATTTTTTTTTTAATTTCTTCTAACTACTTTAATTCCAATTTTCTTTAAATTAGAATTAATTTAATTCTAACTACGTGATATTTTTAATTTTAAAAAATGTAAAAGAATTTTTTTTTAACTACGAATCTCAATGCATCTATTTTAAATGAAATGTAAAGAAAATTCTTTTTTTTTTTTTTGCTTGAGAATAATAATTTAAATATTTAGGGAGGAAATTAGAGTGCAAATAAATATTGTGAAAAATTGAATAAGTTAAAAAGGCGATTCAAGAATCAAGGCCAGATAAGATCACCTACCTGTAAATTCGTCCTCCCATTCTAAACCAGGATTTAGATTGTACTCGTCTTGAAGGAAGGAAAAGAAAATGTCGATAAGTTAATTTTTATGTTTCTTTTTCAATCATTTTTTTTTCAAATAAAATCCAAATCAGAGGAAAACTATCGCTGCATTTATAAATATTTTTTATTTAATTATTTATTTCATGTAAATATATTTAAAAAGAAAAAAAATTCCATGAATTCATTTTCCCTTTTTTTGCAAATTTTTATTTCTAATGATGGGGAAAATTAATTGTTCGAAAGAAAATTTGGAATAAATTTGCAAATATTTATCGAAAATGCAAAGAAAATGCAAAAATTTTTTATGATAAAAAATTGAAATCAATTTTCGAGAAATAAGAATTTTTTTAATTTCATTTTAATTCTAAATTTTCCTAATGAAATTTTTGAATTACATTTTCGTTTAAATTCAATTTTGAAATAAATTTAATTTGATAATAAAATTTTAAATTAAAACTGTTTAAAAGAATTCGAATAAATTTTCAGAATAAAATGCTCAAAAAACAAAATCAGGCAAATAAATTTGTATAATAAAATTGTCATGTAAATTTTTATAATAAAAAAATTAAAAAATAAATAAAATAATAAAAAAAAATGTTATACATTAATCGAAATGACACAAATAAAATTATTAATTAAATTCAAAATTTATCAAAATAAAAACAGTTATTTTTAATTGACTATAATTTTTTGAAACATTTATTTTTAATTAATTATAATTTTTTGAAACATTTATTTTTAATTAACTATAATTTTTTGAAACATTTATTTTTAATTAATTTTAATTTTTTGAAACATTTATTTTTAATTAAATACAATTTTTTAAAACATTTATTTTTAATTAATTATAATTTTTTCTGTAATGAAGCGATAGTCGACCAGAGAATTTTGGCATAAAATCGTCAATAGTCAGTGCTAAATATCTAACTACGTGCAGAACGTTTCCCCTGTAAAGCGATTAATTAGCAAAATTTCATCCCAAAAAATCAGCTCATTGCAAACTCCCAAAAAATCGGTTAATAAAGCTTTTCTTGTTTTTTTTATTCTTTTTTCTTATCAATTCCATTTTTTTTTTACTATATTAATAGCGAAATAAAATTTTCCTCTCCACCATTTACAATAATGCAAAAATTAAAGCCTTTAATATTGTATCAATAATTTTTTTTCTTGCGCCAATTGAAGAAATTAATTTTCTTTTTTTTCGAGTTTATTTTTTTTTAGGCTCAGTCTTTGAAACACAAAGGAAATGTGGAAAAAGCCAAACAGAATTTAAAAAAAAATATAAAAAACTAACACAAACAAAAAAAAAGGAATGCAAGAAGCGAAGGATGCATGAAACTCTGACATCTGGATGGAAAAATATTCACAAGAAATTTTTTTAAACTCATTTTCATTTTTGTATTTTCTCTTCTTTTCCCCTTTTTCTCTCTATCAACAAAAAATCATTTTTAATTCCGTTTCGTTTTTTTTCTCGCGAATATTTTTAAAATAAAATCTCTCAATAATCATTTTTAATTCAATTTATTTTTCTTCGATAATTATTTTTTTTTGGCAAATAATTTTTTTAAAATAAAAGTTCTCTATTTATTTTTAAGTCAATTTCTTTTATTTTTCTCCCAAACAATATTTAATGAATCAAATTTCTCAATTTATTTTCTATTCAATTTCTTTTATTTTTCTCCCAAACAATATTTAATGAATAAAATTTCTCAAGTTATTTTTAATTCAATTTCTTTTATTTTTCTCACAAAAAATAATTTTTCATAAATAAATCTTCTCAATTCATTATTAATTCAATTTTTTTCAATTTTCTTTTAATTATTTTTTTCCGCAATTTAATATTAAACAAAAAATTATTCAATTTTTCCCCAGTTGTCAAAAATTCCCCTCGTTTTTTTTTCAAATTAAAAACAGAATTTTATTTTTAATTTTCTATTTAGAAAAAATAGAGTTTCTTTATTTATTTATATTATAATTGCAAAATTATTTACAGGAAATAAAAAAATGAAGTTGCATTAAATTTATATTTTTAGAAGAGAAAAGAAATAATTTTTTCTTCCCAAACATTTTTTTTCTTTTTTTTTTATACAAGGTAAGCAGTCAAAATACCTCGTTTTTAAGAAAAGATTTGACAAAGATTTTTATTCTTTTTGAGAAAAAAAATTTCAAACAAAGAATAAGAATTCAACATTTCCACCACTGAAATTTTGAGTAAAACAAATAAGTCCCAACACCTTAAATTAAAAATCGGTCAAAATTTTCCAGTCCCATTAAAAAAAAAATAATAAATAAATAAATAACACTTTGAGAACTCTGGAAGGTGCGTTAAGTTGTGACAAGATTTGCCAATGGATATTTCCTCAATGAGATATTAAAAACATTGTGTTAATGTTAAAATTTTTCGTTCAACTATTTTTACACACATGAAATAAATATTTTGTGAATATTTAATTTTTTTTCCAAATATTTCCTTAATATTCAAAATTTTTTCAAATATTTCGTTAAAATTCAAATGTTTTTCAAATATTTGGTTAATATTCAAAAGTTTTTCAAATACTTCTTTAATATTTATAAATTTCCAAAATATTTCCTTAATTATTTATATTTTCAAAATATTTTCTTAATATTAGTAAATTTTGTAAATTTTTTGTTCTTAATTTGTGAATTTTGTAAATTTTTTGCTCTTAATTTGTAAATTTAGTAAATTTTTTGTTCTTAATTTGTCAATTTTGTAAAGTTTTTGTTATAAATTTGTAAATTTCAAAAATATCCTAATATTTGTAAATATTTATTTAATTTCATTAATTGTTAATTAATTAATTTACATTTATTTTCACCTAGCAGAGAATTTATATTTAAATTCAATTTGTCTCCAGATGTGTCGAAGGATGTTAAAATTGGATCAATACTGTGTGATGAAAAAAAGATGAAAAATAAATAAAAAAAAAAAAACAACAAAATTCTTCTTGGAATTTCGAATAAATAATAATTTTTGATAAACGAAAAATCGAAGATAAGGACAAACAAATACTAATAAGATAAGGACAGAGCCCAATGTTGTATTTTTTTCTCTCTCATTTCTTAATTATTAAAAATTGGGTGGAGAGTATTAGCAAAAATTTCTCTCATCATTAACGAAAAAAAATTGTTTTTAATTTTTTTTTAATTCCAATAAAAAAGTACAAAAAAAAATTAATTTTCTTCTCGACATTGGTAGCCAATCTCATGACTGATTAAATATCTCGTTTATTTTAATATTAATGAAAATTTCCAATTTACAGTGGAAAAAGAAATTAGAATGTGAATTTTTTGTTGTTGTGCAAAGTGCAAAAGAATGACAAATATTAAAATTTTTATTGATGAAAACCTAGTTTTTACGTTTAATTCTTTTCTTCACATAAACATATTAATTGTTAATATTTTTTTATTATTATTAATATTTTCTTTCCCTATTTATTATTATTACTATTATTATTTTTATTAATATTAATATTATTATTATTATTATTATTATTATTATTATTATTATAATTATTATTATTACTATTATTATTATCATTATTATTATTATTTTTTGGTAAATTTCTTTCACTAATCTATTTTCAGTTATTTTTCAAATTTACTTTCAATTCTAATTTTTATCTAATGAACTTTTTTCTTATCCCATTTTAACTAATAATTATTAATTGATCAAGAGACTAAAAAATGTTTTTTTAAAAAAAATTTGTTAATGAAAAAAAAAATGTTTTTTTGATTTCTATGAATGATTTCTAAATCGAGCCTAATTTTTAATTTTTTTGGTGGAATCCAAGAGAAATTATAACTTACCGTAATAGTCGAATGCATGAGCTGAAGAGGGGAGGGAAAAAATCGCACTTAGTTAAAATTTGATACAATTATGTTATACACTAAAAAAAAAGTTACCTCTCTAAATTCAGAATTTGACAAATTTTACTGTTTGGAATTAAAAAATACTTTTCGAATTTCCCTAAATATTAGAGTTGAATAAATCGATGAATAAATATAATTACAACTGTAAATATAATTACGAAAAAAAATTTTTTTTCTAATTTACAAAACTGGAAAAAACGAATTCTAATTTAATTAGCTAATAAATTTTTTCTAATTTTAGAGACTGAATGTAGAGAGGTGAATACAGTAAATAATTTATTTTTTGTTTTGAAATAAAAGTGTTGATGAAGTGTCGAAATGTGACCTAAGCATCAGAGGAAACGTACATATTCAATTTTTTTTTTTTTTAATTAATTTCATTCACTCTATGTAACCGAATTGATAATAAAAAAAATTTATAGATAATATTAAGTTACATAGAGCACAATATCTCACGTACATGGCTTGTCACACTTATTCTCCACCCCCCTAAGTTACTCCTATGTCAAACAGTTTTAAAAAAAGTATTTAAAATTCTAAAAAAAAATAAAAAAACAAAAAATATTTTTAAAAGTTTTTTTCTAAATTTGCACGACCAATTTAAGTTTTTATGAAAAAAATTTCAACTATACCATTCGTTTAAATATTAATAATGAAATCACCAATTATAGAAAATTTAATTAAATATTAAAAATGAAATCACCAATTAGAGAAAATTTTCCATAACCATTTTAAAGTTAATTAAGAAAAAAAAATAACTACTAATGAAATTTAATTAATTGAGGCAAGATTGACACTTTCTATTTTTATTTTGCGTAATATAAAAAAGATAATATTAGTAAATATTTATTTTTTTCTAGTCTATCAAAAGCATAAAAGCATTTATCATAAGCAAGCATTTTAATTAGAATTGATAATTTTTTTCCACATGGAAGCAGTTCATTAAAAAAAATATCAATACCAGAACGATCGTGATTTTATTTTTTAACATTCGAATATTAATTTTTTTTTCTAAATCTACGGTCAACGTGAATTATTTACCAAAAATCGAATAAATAGAAAAATTAAAAAAAAATTTTAAATAATTATGACCGTAAACTGAATAAATAATAATTGACAAATTTTTTTTTAAATAAATAAAGAGTCAAAATTTTGAGCCTCTCGTATAAATGCAAATAGAAAAATCTACGTAAACACTTCCATTGAAAAAAAGATCAAAACAAAAAAAAATCGTTATGTTATGTAATAGTTATTAATTTAATTAAGGGCTGTAAGTTCAAATCTGATTTCACTGAAACTGATTTTCAAGTCGAAGAATTTATTAGAGAAATATTTTAAATATTTTCGCAATAGGAGAAAATTTTTCGAAAATGGGAAAAATAGGAGAAAAACAAATTATAAGCTTGAGGAAAAAGTTCACAGGTTTTCGTGACGGAATAAATTAAATAAACGACGAGAGGAGGAACGGAGATTTTTTACTATCAATGTAAACTTAATTTGAAAAATAAGAAAAAAAATTCTCAAAAAAAAAAAAAAAAACAAAAAAAGACAAAAAAAAGACAAAAAAAGGCAAAAAAAGACAAAAGAAAAGAAAAAAATGAAAAAGTGCAGGAATCAAATTAAATTAAGACTCGAAATTATTGAATTTGAAGAATACATTTAAAAAAAAGAATTCCAAGAAAAATTAACTTGGAGAATTAACTCAGAGGAATGTTGACGAAAATTTTGATAAAATTCGAAAATTCAACTATAAAACGGCGATAAAATTGAAAGCAATTTTGAAGAAAAAGAACCAAAGTAGAAAAGAATGAAAATTCGTATTCTAATTTTCTTCACGGCCTCGAAAAAATATCCTCAGGCCTTGGATCGTGTTTCATTTCACTTCAATCGATTCAGAGTGTAGAGTCCAAAAACAAAATCCAAGACCTGAAAATTCGACAAGAAGAAAGAAAAATTAATGGCAAAATTAAAACCAGTTGAATTTTAATTATAACAATTAGAAAAGTAACTCTAAAAAAAATACAGACAAAAAAAGGAAAAAGTGCAGAAAAACAGAAACGGAAAAAATGACGGAAAAAAAAGAAAAAGTGCAGAAAAAAGTGCAGAAAAAGAAATAACGCAGAAAAAAAGAAAAAGTGCAGAAAAACAATAAAAAAATAAAATAAAAAGTGAAGAAAAGGAAATAAGGCAGAAAAACAGAAAAAGAAAAAGTGGAGAAAAAAAACAGAAAAAGTACGCAGGAAAAAAATGGGAAAAAGTAGAGAAAAAAATAGAAAAAGTACAGGAAAAAAAATCGGAAAAAGTAGAGAAAAAAAAAGAAAAAGTGGAGAAAAAACAGAAAAAGTGGAGAAAAAACAGAAAAAGCGCAGGAAAAAAAAACAGAAAAAGTACAGGAAAAAAATCGGAAAAAGTAGATAAAAAAACAGAAAAAGTGGAGAAAAAAATGGAAAAAAAGAAAAAGTACAGGAAAAAAATCGGAAAAAGTAGAGAAAAAAACAGAAAAAGTACAGGAAAAAACAGAAAAAAATAGAGAAAAAAGCAGAAAAAGTAGAGAAAGAACAGAAAAAGTGCAGAAAAAAATCGGAAAAAGCAGAGAAAAAAATACAAATTGAGAAAGAAAAAAAAAGTTGAGCAACGAAAACAAAGGGTAAAATTCAGATTGAACTCATCAAGCCCTGAAAAAGAAAGAATTCCGGAAAAGGGTGACATTCACGTACCTAGGACAATGAGATTGTTATTAATATTGTAATAGTTTACAGGGAGGTAAAAAAGTAGACAGAAACATACATAGGTAGTTTGGTGCAGACCCACCTTTCCTGGGACGCCACCAGTCAGTCTCAAAGTATCCTGCGGAGCAAGAATGAGTTGGTGTTGATGTTGTACAGGAGGAGATGGTGTACGCGGAAGAGGAGGCGGACAGTCCTTGTGTCCAACACCAGTAGAATTGAACGATTGTAACGCAAGACAAGGGAAGACGCGCACATTTAATAACACCGCTTTTTTCAGTTGCAAAAAATACATCAACCCGATTTTTTTTCTTTTTTTTCATCAAACAAAATCATTTCAGTAGGAAAAAATTCACATAATTCCTGAATCATCATTTTCAACATTCATCGTCGAATAATTATTACATTAACAAGTAATTAAAACAATAAATTTATTTCCATTGATTGATAATTAATATTAATTAACAATTTTTATAGTTATTAAAAAATTATCCCCCATTTTCTAAAAATGTAATTTTTTTTACTATTTCTCTCACGAGTGTTATTCATTAATTTTTCAATCGAATTATTTTTTAATATTAATTGACAATTTTCATAATTATTAAAAAGTTGTTCCCCATTTTCTAACAATGGAATTTTGTTTTTACTATTTCTCTCACGAGTGTTTTAATTCATTAATTTTTCAAACGAATTATTTTTTGCTATTTCACTAATTCACAATCAGGAAAAATATTTTTTAATTTCATGAATAAAAAAATTTTTCTGGTTTAAATCTTCCACGAATTTAAAAAAAATGAGAAAAATGACAAAGAAGATGAAAATGAATCTCAATGATTAAATTTTATTTTCTTACGAAATGTTCAGTTTTCAAAAAAGAAAAATTCTGAAAATTTTCTAGTTTATGAACTCTAGTAAAGTAGGTGGTTGACGATGAAGATAAAAAAAAATTATTTCCTTCACAATGTCAATTTAAAAAAAAACTATTTTTAATTACAAAAGAAAATTGTTTTTGATTAAAAAAAATATTTATAAAAATTGAAAACCAAAAAGAAAGAAATAAATAAGTAGCTAAAAAATAAAAAGAAAAAAATCATTTATTTTACAAAAAGAATAAAAAAATTCTGAAATAAATGTAACGAGTAGAAAAAAGTTTAAAATCATTAAAACCTAATGCTAAAATTTAAAGAAACGAAAATTGACATTTTTGTTACGACAAATGTTAGAAACTAACGATTAGTTACGCCGAAAGACAAAAATTAGAGAATGCAACTGAACGGCAATAAATATTTTCAAAAAAGAAAACATTTTTTCCCCTCTTAAAACTAAAATCCAAAGCGTTATTAGTTCCCAGAGCGTTAAAAACAAAAACCAAAACCAATGATAATTTGTTATTCAAACATAAAAACACAGCAATCAAGAATTGAAAAAAAAAATTCTTACAGACGAATAGAAAAAAAGGACAATAAACAATAATAAAATTTAGGTGAAAAACATGTGTGAGGTATTGTGACGCCTGAAATAATGAGAAGAAATTTCTATTCTCATTTACTTTGATTATTGTTTGTCGTTGTTGTTGTTGATGAAGGAAATCTCAAGCATTGAGAAATGAATATTAAAAAAAGTCAGATGCATTTAGATACGTAAATGTGAATTATGAGAAAAACGAAATCATAATTATACATTTCTGATATATATGGTATTAAAATTAATATAATATAAAATTAGTGTCAAGCCTTGAAAGTGCATTCAAGAAACAATCACTTGTTAGTTACAATTGAAAACTTGAATAATGAAGAAAATTTTGAAATACTTCTTTCACGAGGAAGCAGTGGATGAAAAATAAAAATACAAAAAGAACAAAGAAGAAAAGGAAAAGTACAAAAAGGAAAAGAAAAAAATACAAAAAAAAGAAAAGAAAACGTATAAAAATGAAACAAGTGCGAAAAAGAAAAAAATATATAAAAAAGAAAAGAAAAAAGTACAAAAAAGAAAAAAAATACAAAAAGAGAAAGTTAAAAATTTCAAACAAAGAAAATTAAAAACTACAAACAGAAAATTATAAAAAAAAATTCAAATTTGGAAAAATTGACAATATAAAAAATTTTTTAAATTAATAAACAAATTTCTATGAATAATTCTATAAATTAACAATTACTTTTGAACAGAATATTAAAATTATATTCAATAAATTTAAATTAAAAAATAAAAACTTAGAAAAAAGAGAAAAGTTAATAAAACAATTAATTTTGAACAGAATATTAAAATTATAACCGATAAATTTATATTAAAAAATGAAAAATTAGAAAGAAGAGAAAAATTAATAAAAAAATGAACAAAGTTTAAGAAAAATTACATGTGAACATTCTCGTTAAAAAAACAAGGCTCAACAAAGGAAAAAAAATGGGAGTCAAGTGTTCATTAGACAAAAAGTTCTGTTGTGTGAATATGTAAGTTTCCTCGCCAGTTAAAAATAATACGAAAAAAAAAATGAAACCGAAATAGGAGCAAAAAAAAAAAAAGGAAAATCAAGAATAAAACTATATCATTGAATAAACAGATAACAAAAATTCAAAAGTGACAGATGATTAGTCACTTGACAATTATTTGCAAATTTTGTTAGAATATTAATCATTAATTTAATTAATTAATCATTAACATTAAACACGGATGCATTAGTTCTTCGATTCTACGTGCATCCATTTTTTCAGTGCTCCACCCACTTTACCATTCTTTTTCATTTCGCAGCGATTCGTTTCTTTTTTTTTTTGTAAAAAAACCCCGTAGGTACAAGACTTTTTTTTAAATATCAGAAAACGCTGCTTTTTATAAATTAAACGTACGTGTCTTGAAATGTCATTTTATATCAAAATTTAGAGGTCAATTTAAGTAATTTTTTTTTAAATGATACGATGCAAAAAAAGGATTTTTTTTGGGAAAAAAAAACTCACCGTCATGAGAAGCGTGAGCCACTTGAACAGTCTGTGTTTGTTTGCTATAAACTACCGGTTCCTTCGGCGGAATGTTCGTGTGAGCCACTGAGACGACAGTCAATTCTCGATTTTTCCTCCGAGTTGCGCTATATTTGAAAAAATTGATTTTATTACATCTTTGAGTAATTTGGAATATTCATGGTTGCCACGCTTTTACCCTTTTCAAATTCCCTGACTTTTACAGGTTTTCGAGGTTAAAAAAGAGAAATTTTCCTGGTTTTTAAAACTATATTTATTATTATAATGATGTTGAATATTTATTATTATTTAAAAAATTGTAAAACATCAATAACTTCATTTTTCAATAAATATTTAATTAATATTTTTTCATATAGAAATTAAGATTTTCGAAAATTTAATTATTTTTATTATCTTCTATTATTTATTCCTCACAGAGTTAAATTATTTTCAAAAAATCCCATGAAATTCTTGTGACAATTCAATTTTTTTAAAAATAATTTTAATAACATCTTCGTCGAAATTTAGTTAATTTAAAAAATTTCTCAAATTATTTTCAATGTCTACTATTTCAATAAAATTTCACAAAACAATTCAATTATTTAAAAAGAAATCTTAATAAAATTAGTTTCAAGAATTCGATTATTTTCAAAGGTATAACGTAATTCTGCGCAAAAAATTCCAATTATGTTCCAAAACTACCAAAAATTCCTGTCAAAATTTAAATTATCTTTCTAAATGAAATGTATGATAAAATTTTTCTCCAAAATTCAAATATTTCTGGAAAATTTTAATAAAATTCTTGGTAGAATTTCAATTATTTTTAATATACAAAATTTTCATCAAATTTCTCGAAAAATGCAATTATTTAAAAAAAATTTTATTAAAATTTTGTAAAGAATTCAATTATTTGAAAATTTGTTGATAAAGTTTAATTATTTAAGAAAGTGTTTGTTTTTAAAGTTAAATATATGAATTCTCGTAGAATTTTCTAATAACAATTTATTAATAGAATATTCAATTATAATCGAAAATTGTAACTGAAATTTATTTTCAAATCAATATTTATTAGAAAATTCTACAAGAAATGAATTATTTAACTATAAAAATAAACAATTTATTAAATAATAATTGAATGTTTCTAAAAATTGAATTTTTTATAATGAATTTTATCAAAATTTAATTATTTTGTTTTTTATTATTAAACATAACTAAAATTTTTATTATTTACTGTTATGAGACAAATTAAAAAAAATATTAAAAAAGAATTCAATTATTAATTAATTGAATTAATTGAATTTTCATAATAAATTTTATCAGAATTTAATGATTATTATTATTATTATTATTTATTGTCAAGAGATAAATTAAAAAAAAATTATCAATAATTTCATTTTTGGAGGAATTCGATGAAAATTTTGTATATAAAAATAATTAAAATTCTGCCAAAAAATATTATTCAAATTTTTTAAACTAATTGAACTTCGGAGAAAAATGTTGCTAGTTATAAAAATAATTGTAATTTTTACTAAAAATTTTGTAAATTTTTGAACATAATTTAATTTAGCGAAGAATTTATTACGTTTGGAAATAATCGAATTCTTGAAACTAATTTTATTAAAATTTCGGTTTAAATAATTGAATCGTTTTGCAACATTCGATTAAAATAGCAAACATTGAAAGTAATTGAATTTAAAAAAAAATGTTTGAAATCAATTTAATTGCAACGAAAAGTTTTATTAAAAATATTTGGAAAAAATTGAATTGTTACAAAAGAATTTTATTGGAATTTTAGAAAATAATTTAATTCTTTGAAGAATAAATAATAAAAGATAAAAAAAAACAGAATATCTCAGAAGAATTTTATTTGTTTTAAAAATAAATTAATTTCTCCAATAAAATGTATTTTCTTTGAAATTCAATTTTGTTTTTTAGTGTTTTTAACTAAAATTCTTCTATAAATGCGTTAGTTTTAAATAATCAATTAAATATATTTTAAAAAATTGTTATAATTTTGAAAGAATTTTAGTTACTTAGGTTTCTTAAAAACCTAGGGTTTTAAATTTTTTAATGAAATTAATGTAAAATTGAAGTTTAAAAGAATTTTAAATGAAAATCCTTTCAAGTTCCATCTACTTATGAAAATTGTAATTGCAACTCTTTTAAAATTGAATTAATTTTGAAACACTTAAGTAAAATTAGATTTCAAAAATAAATTTTCCAGGATTTCGATCCTAATTCCCTGATTTTTCCAGGGTTTTTCAACATTTATAAAATTCCCTGACTTTTCCAGATTTTCCAGGTTTACAGGTTGCGTGTCAACTCTGAATATATATTTAACTTCAATTTTTGAATAAAATATTCGTTATTGAATTTTTAAAATGAATATTCGTTACTGAATTTTTGAATTAAATATTCATTATTAAATTTTTAATTGAAAATTCGTTTTTTCTACCTTTGAGCAGAATTAATACTAGATGGCTGTAGACTAACGTCGGGAGTTGCATTATTACTTTGTTCCGGTGTCGAAGAATTCATACTCGACAGACTAGATAAAACGTCTGAAAAAAAGGCAAAACAATTTTCATTATTTCAATAATAAAAGTGCAATTTAATTTTGTTTTACCTGAAACGGGCGCAACTCCGAGAGATGAAAGCATGGCATCCAATTCTTTGCGATGATCCTTATCAGCACCAGCTGCGCGAACTGTTGCTTCCTCGACCTAAAAATTCAAAATTCAAACATTACAAAAAAAACATATAAAATAATATATAAAAATAATAAAATAAAAATCAAACATATAAAAAAATATTAATTAGAATAATATTTTACTCAAAAAATTAATTTTAAAAATAACCAAAAAATAAATATTCTTCTCTTCTCTGAAATAACATTAAAATTGTAACATATTTTTTTTCAAGAGAGAATGATTTTATATATTTTTTCCAAAGAGAAAAATAAAGAATTAAAACCAATTTTACATCTTTTTGCTCCTTTTCTCTCCGGCGCCTTTCTTTTTCTTCTCTAATCGCCTGGAGTTTTGCCTTTTTCCTCTCGAGTTCCGCCTTTCGGTCGGACATCATTTTGACAAATAGCTGCTGAAAAAAAACAATGTTAAAAACATTCAATTAAAATTACCAAAAATCTAATAGAGACCAAAAAATGTAACATTTTCAAAAAATCCATTTCTATCACGTGTTTTGAAAAATTCATTCACAAATTTTACCCTTTTCGTTTTAAAAATGATTAAAAAAGAATTTCCCAAAATTCACTTTTATAAAAATTGCAATTTTAGATTAAATAATCACTTTTTTATTTTTTTCAACATCTCAAATAAATTGCACTTGTCTCGCGAATATTGATTCCTATTTCCGCATAGATTTTTTTAACTTGCAAAAAAAAGAATCCACTCTCACAAATTAACAAAACGAATCGTGTGAGCATCGATGATGACAAATTATTTAATTGCAATGACCACATTTTGACCTCAATTATTGCAAGAATCCAGGTATATGACATTATTATTCATAATGCATAAATCACTGGGATCACTGGAATTTAATTTTTCCGACAAGGTGAACAGTGTTGAAACCAGAAGTGAATTCAACTTGACAAATTATGATTTTATCGACTGAATAATAGAAACATTTTTACCTGTTATTCAATGTTTGGGAAAAAAAGCACCTTATTGTTTTTTATTTGATAAATAAAGCCCGGAAAAGAGAAGAGAAATGTCACTTTTCACATTCTACGCCCGATTATCAGTCGCCATTTTCACGAATCTTCTGACGTTTCACGACCCTAGTCAAAAAAAAGTTTTTATATGGATTTTCTTCGAATAACCCAAAATTATATATTTACGGTCAATATTTATAGGAAACGTGTAAAATTATTTATAACCGATTTATTAATTTCTTTTCTACCTTTTTATTTACGTTAATCTTGATACTTTTTGGAGAAAATACTAACCCGGAAGTTACTGTTTTGCGCATTCGCAAAGCGCGTTCTTTTCAAAAGCGCGCGCTAATTTGAAATAATTTCACCAAATAATCAATAAAAAAACGAACAAATTAGGTAAATTGTTAAGTAAATAATTTTTATTTATAGAAAATTAAATTTTTTTCTCATAAACTCTCTATATGTTTCTTTGTGAATTTCTACATATTTGAATTTCCGGCTACACTCGTGTTTCGTCTTCCTGCGTCGTCTGCTCTCTGCTTTTCATTATTGGAAAGAAAAACCAAAAACAATTGTTAAAAAATGGAGTGTTGATGGTTCGTTTTTATTATTAATTCCAAAATAAAGTGCGTTTAAAATGTTAACTAGAAGGGTTGCATTGTTACAACAATGCTCGCGCTTGAAGGTAATTTATTTGCGACAATCGACAAAGGCAAAACTCGATGAAACAGAATTGGCCTTTACGGAGAGGCTACGATTTCCAGTTGCAAAAGCAAAACTCCCAAAAATAAAACCTATGTTGAAAGAACTTTTCGTTGGAAAATTTAATCCTGATTTACTGACTTATCCCGAGGTGAGCGATTTTTTTTTACAAATATAATATTTGTTACACGTGACATAACCTCACTTTCCGAACGGTGCACTCTAAAAAATTTCGTTGTTAATTTACAACGTCGGACGTTGTAAATAAACGAAATTTTTTTGAAGTGGTTTTTTTTCTTCGAAAAATGTAGATTCAGGGTTAACACGCAACCTGGAAACCTGAAAAACTTGGAAATGTCAGGGAATTATATAAAAAATTTTTGAAAACCTTGAAAAGTCAGGGAAATTTTGATCGAAATCCTGGAAAATTGCTGTTTTTTTAATTGTATTTATTCTCGAAAACTAATTTTACTTAAATATTCAAACTTCATGATTCAATTAAATTATTTTCAAAAGTAATAGAATTCAACGAAAAAATTTAATTATGTTTGAAAATTTACAAAAATTTCTGTCAAAATTAAAAATTTTTATTTATATTTTTTAAATTGTCTTTATTACTAATAAAATTTTTCTCCGAAATTCAATTATTTTAATTCTACAAAATTTTCATCAAGTTTCTCCAAAAAAAGAAATTGTTAAAATTTTTTTTAAATTTGTTCCATTGGCAATAAATAATAAAAATTTTAGTTATGTTTAATAATAAAAAACATAATAATTAAATTCTGATAAAATTTGTTATAAAAATTCAATATTAAAAAACATTCAATTTTCTAATAAATATTGATTTAAAAATAAATTTCAGTTACAATTTTCGATTATAATTGATTATTATATTAAAAAATTGGTATTAGAAAATTCTACGAGAATTCATATATTTAACTCTAAAAACAAACATTTTATTCAATAATTAAACTTTATCAACAAATTTTCAAGTAATTGAATTCTTTACAAAATTTTAATAAAATTTTTTTTAAATAATTGCATTTTTCGAGAAATTTGATTCAAATTTTGTATATTAAAAATAATTGAAACTCTGGCACGAATATTATTAAAATTTTTCAAAAATATTTGAATTTCGGAGAAAAATTTTATTATACATTTCATTTATAAAGATAATTTAAATTTTGACGGGAATTTTTGGTAATTTTGGAACATAATTGGAATTTTTCGCGAAGAATTACGTTATACCTTTGAAAATAATAGAATTCTTGAAACTAATTTTATTAAAATTTATTTTTAAATAATTGAATTATTGTAGAAAATTTTATTCAAATAGTAGGCATTGAAAATAATTGATATTTGAGAAATTTTTGATATTAACTAAATTTCTACGAAGAATTCATGAAAATTATTTTTAAAAAAATTGAATTGTCACAAGAATTTCATTGGAGTTTTTGAAAATAATTTAATTCTTTGAGGAATAAATAATAAAAGATAAAAGTAATAATTGAATTTTGAAAATTTTAATTTCTATATGAAAAATTATTAATAATTAAATATTTATTGAAAAATAAAGTTATTGTTGTTTTACAATAATTTTCTAAATAATAATAAATATAATTAAAGGGAGTTTTATAGTAAATAATAAATATAAAAAATTTATTATTATTATTATTATTTATTTTTATTTATTTTATTATTTTTTTTTATTTCTTTTTAAAAACATGGAAAAATTCTGTTTTTTATCCTAGGAAATCTGGAAAAGTCAGGGAATTTGAAAAAGGTAAAAGCGTGGCAACCCTGAGATTTTTTACCGCTCGTTAAACAATTAAAATACTTTTATTTACAAAATAGTTGCTTTGAGATATGATTTTGAAAACACGTCCGAAAATTATTGACTATTTTCGCTCTTGAAATTAAATTAAATGTTTTATGTGATTTAATTTTCAGCCCCAGACAGATCCGCGTTCGAACGAATTTAACGATTGGTTGAGGACTGTCGAGGATTATGTTGAAACAATCGACGGCGAACAGATTTACAATAGTCCCTCATTTCCCAACGAAATACGTGATAAATTCAAAGAACTGGGAATTTATGGCGCTCGCATTCCATTCGAATACAATGGTCTCGATTTATTAGAATCCGAATATCTTCGACTCGTGGAAGTTCTTTCAAGAGTGCCGAAAATTGGTATCAATTTTCTAGAGTGTAACAATTTTCCCGTGGAACTACTAAAGAAGGAAGCAAGTGCAAAAATGAAACAGAAGTACTTGAGTAAAATTGCCCTCGGTGATTATTATCCAATAATTTGCGCCAACGAATCTTCGGATCGTATTGATCCGGATACACTTTCCACCACCGCTTATTTGTCGCACGATGAAAAAACATGGACTCTAAGGGGACAAAAACGTTTTATTCAACAGGACAATAATGCAGATCTTTTTATTGTTTACGCGTTGGCACGCGTTGGTGGCGATTCACGTCGTACGCCAGAGACACTTTCGGCATTTTTGGTGGAGAAATCATTTCCAGGTGTTGGCGAATTGGTACCAATAAAATCGCCCTGGCTGGGTACGGAGAATATGTTTTCTGTTAACTTCAACGAGGCAGTTATACCCTATGAGAATTTAATTGGCGAAGTTGGCGGTGGTGTGAAATCGTTGGAGAATTATTTCACTACAAATTTGCATTTTTCAACTGGCGTTTACATTAGTTGTTTGAAGAGTTTTTTAAATTCGTTAATTAAACATGTGATAAAGTACAATTTGCACGAGCGTGAGAGTACGAAGAAAATTATAGCAAATATAACAGTGTCGTTGTATGCAATGGAAAGTATCGCATATTTAACGACATCGTTCGCTGATTTGTACAACGATCAGGATTTAATAGTCGAGCAAGCAGTCGCAAAGGAATTTTGCAGTAAAGAATGCATCGCTAGATTAGCCGAAGGTTTACAAATCCTCGACTCTCATCTTTGTGGAAATACATTTCCATTCGAACAGGTATTTTTTCGTCACAACAGACTGAAAATTTAATTTATTTTAAAAAATTCCCTTTTTTCAGGTGATGAGAAATCAAATGTTCGGCATGCACGGGAATTGCGATTTAAAAACCTACATTGGATTGTTGGGAATTCAGCATGCGGGAGTTTTGTTGGGCGACGAGGTGAAACAAATGCGTAATCCCTTCGAATATCCACGGCAATTATTGAGAAAGGTCTTCTCAATGGAAGAATCGTTTCCCGAACTTCAATTGCAGGGAAATCTTCATCCTTCGTTTCAACCGCACGTTTACTTTCTCGAGGAATCAATTGGCAGAATGATGAGAGCAATTAAGGCGACTTTAATTACTTATGGCGCCGAAACGGTGACAAAGGAAATTGATATGCATCAAGTAAGTGAAATTGCATCGCTAATTTATGCAATAACCGCAAGCTTTGGACGTGCATCGAGATCATATTGCATTGGTCTTGAAAGTGCAGAATACGAAATGCAAACATCAATTGCGTTCGCCTATAAATCGTACTATAGAATTAAGTCCATCTACGATCAACTCTTGGATGGCGAAACGAAAAATGGTAACGTATTCTACAATGTAATTGCAAATCGTTCCTTCGAATTGAAAAAGTATATTCTACAAAATCCTCTGACGAAAAATTGGTAATTATCAACTTTACACTTTTGTAAATTTCCCGAGAAAATTCAAATTTTTCGAAACAGTTTTGAAATGAATGAAATATGTCAGTTTGCCTGAATGTAAATAGTAAATTTTTATGTAATTATTATTTAAATAATTTCACGTAATAAATATCGAAAAAATAGAACTGTTTTTTTTTTTCATAGGAAAACTGAAAAGAAGAGAAGTAAAAGTAGATTAGGTCAAGAAAGTATATTTTATTTGAATTACATAACAACACAGGTTGTAAATATCAAATGTAATATTGTAATAAATTGCGCTAAAGTTTAACACGTGAAATGTATTTACGTAAAAATAATAGAAATGACGGCGCCTCTAGACAATTTTTTTCCCCAGACGAATTGAACTATCAATCTGATAAAATTGCATATTTAATAATCTATTTGAACTCACTAGCAGTCTCTTCTAAAAAGATAATAACTAATTCAAAAATTTTTAACAGTTGACAAAGAAAAGAAAATAAAAAACATTTTTTTTTAAAAGAAAATAAAACATTTTTTTTTAAAAGAAAATAAAACATGTTTTTTAAAAAGAAAATAAAAAATTTTTTTTAAAAAGAAAATAAAACATTTTTCTATTTAAAGAGAATTAAAAAACATTTTTTTTTTAAAAGAAAATAAAACATTTTTCTTTTTAAAAGAGAATTAAAAAACATTTTTTTTTTAAAAAGAAAATTAAAAAACATTTTTTTTAAAGAGAAAATTCTGCATTCTTTTAAAATCATTTCAGGAATGAAAGATTTCGATTTTGAATGCAATAAAAGTACTTTTTCGAAACAAAATAATTACACAGCGTAAATTCTACATCTTTTGAAATATTCAAGTTCAGATGCTTTTGGAAGAAATTTTCCATTCCAGTTACATTGGAGAGGAATTTTTTTTTTTACAACTGTTAGAGAAAATCAAGCAAAGTTGAAATTCTTTTAAATAAATTTCTAGAAAATATCTGCCGTCAAAAATAGGAACGTTCCCAAAAAAGATTTCAAGTAGGAAATTTCTGTTTTTACATAGAATTTCGATTTTTCTTCTTTTAATTTTTCAATTCCGTTTCAATATTCAACGTTGCGGTAAAAATAAGAATAAGAATAAGAATAATTCTTAAATAATTTGTCTTTAATTAGTGATAAAATAATTTTTGTTAATAATAAAATAACTAATTCAAATAATTGTCTATGTCTAAAAAAATAAATTCGAAACAGCAACACTTGAAAAGCGAATAAATATTTTTTCTTTCGAAATTGCAGAGAAATTTCATTGAATTAGTTTTTTCTCCCCAGATCCGTTGTATACACTGGACGGAACTTGGTTTAATGACGGCAATATTGTAATTAACAACTCTTATTTTTTTTTTAATCCTTTGTCTAAATTTTTGCGTAAATTGAAAAACGTTGAAAATTTGTCTAATTTTTTTGTTTTGTTTAATGTTATTACAGTCTTTCAGCTTGAACAATGATGTGTTCTTCCCGATAGGAATCGGTTGGCGACCAACAACTTCTCACACAAGTGAACACCAAAACGGTTCCAAATTCAATTTGAAAATTCAATTTCGTCTCACTGCGTGGTTGTAGTTTTAATTTTTGAATGATGGTCGGTAGAATTTGAAGTTCGAATGTCATTTCTTCGCCGCAATGTCGACATCTTCCCACACAACCGCCCATTGGATAGAGCAATAGAGGTGCGCTATTATTTCTCGAGTATCTTTTTGTTTAAAACAGAGGAAAAAAATTATTATTTATTAAATTATTTTCTTAATTAACTAATTATTGATTAATATTTTAATTAATATTTTAATTAATATTTTAATTAATATTTTTATTAATATTTTTATTAATATTTTAATTAATATTTTTATTAATATTTTTATTAATATTTTAATTAATATTTTAATTAATATTTTAACTAATATTTTTTCTGTTACCTTAGAATTTGGCCAGGATTTTCTTGTATTCGGGTAATGAGCTCGTGAAACATTTCGTCGCCGTGCTTTGGAATGCTCTTCTCATATTTCTCGACGCCGGTGTCGTTGGTGGTTTTTGACTCGGCCCCTGATGATTCGGACATTAATGAATCGGGATCATTTTGTTGATATTCGAGAAAGAGATCGCGCACGTGTTGAGGCACTTCCGTATGGGAATATTCTTCAATCATTGAGATGAAAATTTCGACGAAACTTAATAAATTCCTAGAGTCGCTGTGATGAATTGGTAATGGAGTGACTTCCTGTAATAAACTAATTAGGTCGCATTGCGGTTGTGTTGGTGTATCAATGCAAACAACTTCACTTTCTTCGCCTTCAATTTCCGCAGTTGCGTGAAGAGAATCCACTTTGCCAACTGCTCCACCACCAACTGGTGATTCAACACTCGTTGGACTGCGAAAAAAATATTTCAATTTTTATTTTCAAAAAAGTAATTAACAATTACCAATTTTTTTGAGCTATAAGAAAATTCGCCTAATTTTCCTCTATTCGCAAAGTCATTTTTGTATTTATTTATTTTTTGTATTTATTATTCATTTATTTATTAATATTTATTAATATTTATCAATTGATTATTTCAATTATTATTTTTCGTAGAAAAACATTTTTTCAGTAAACTTTGAAAAAAATAATAAATAACTATTAATATTTATTAATATTTATCAATTGATTATTTCAATTATTATTTTTCGTAGAAAAACATTTTTTTCAGTAAACTTTGAAAACAATAATAAATAACTATTAATATTTATTAATATTTATCAATTGTTTATTTCAATTATTATTTTTCGGACAATAACATTTTTTTATTTTCGAAGTAAATAATTAATTATTATTAGTATTTATTTATTTTTAATTCTTTGGTTTCTTAATTATTTACTGTTTTCTCCTAAAAGAATTATTTTATTCATTATTTTTTTTTCATTAATTTCTAATTTTTTCTTTCGTTATTTTCTTTCATTAATTCTGACATTTTTTATTAATAGTTAATTTTTTATTAATTATTATAAATACAAATTAATATTTATTAATATTTATCAATTGTTTATTTCAATTATTATTTTTCGTACAATAACATTTTTTTAGCAAACTTTGAAATAAATAATAAATAAATAATAATATTTATTAATGTATCTCAATTGTTTATTTCAATAACTATTATTTTTCCTACAATAAAATTTTTTTAGTACATTTTTGTAAAGAAAAATGAGTAAAGTACATTTTTTAATAAAAGTTTTGTATAAAAATTAGAAAAATGAAGTAATTTTCCTAAAGTAAGTTCGTAAATTAATTTTTATTAAAAATTGCAAAAAAAAATACTTTTTTGAATAAATTTTATTATTTTGATAATAATTATGTAGGAAAAATTTTCTTCTAAACTGAATTTATAGAAAAAAATTAATTGTTAATTAATAATTGTGGACCTAAGGCGATAATCAATAAACAGTATTTGACAAAAATTAAGGTCTTTAAAAAATACAAAAGATGAAAAATTAATAAATTTTATTTGAACTGTAAATTTTATTATTTTCGAAGTAAATAATGAATTATTATTATTATTATTATTATTATTATTATTATTATTATTATTGGTGGGTATTTATTTATTTTTAATTCATTTATTTCTCAATTTTGTTCTGTTTCCTCCTGAAGAAATTATATTATTCATTAATTATTTTTTTTATTAATTTTTAATTTCTCCATTAATTATTGTTTTTATTAATTCTTAAATTTTGTTTTAATAGTTAATTTTTAATTAATTATTTACAATAACTTTAAAAAAAGTACTAATTTAATTGAATATTATTAATTAATAAGTAAGTAAATAATTTATTTACTTAATTTTAGCAAGTTAATAACAATTAATTTAAATAGTATTAATTTATTTTTGTTATTCCTTTATTTATTAATTATATTATTTATTATTATTAATTATTATTATTATTCTTAATTATGATTATTTTTTATTATTCTTTATAATTTTTTTTATTTATTTCTATTTATTATTTTTTTTATTATTAATTACTATTATT